>WBMW01005527.1:2549129-2583743 GCA_013396635.1 Penelope pileata
GATCTGCCACTTCCTTGGAGGGAAATACCCTTTTTACTGGCTGGCTGCCATTCCTGGTACCTGTTCAGAAGGGCTGTGTGCTTTGCTTGTGGTGATGCAGCCTTAGCTGTAAGTGCTCCAGTATAACCCAGAGTTGTTGTTCACAGAGCCTGGGGTTGCTGCTCCCTCCGCTTGGAAGCTGCACGCATAGATAATTGGCTGAACAAACAACAGACAAAACTGCTCCCAATAGAATAATAACTGCTTTTCACTGCCGCTCATCCAGTCAAGTGACATCTGGAAGACTCTCTGGGTATTCACAGGAGGTTTGGTGTGCAACAGGAAGATGTAAAGAAGCCAAGTCCTGCAGCTGTCAGCGTTCTCCAGTTTTCTCGTGCTCTTGGATGTGTTCTGCTGGCTTGGGTTGCTCTGTTTGTTCTGGTGCTTATGGCTTCCACCCCAGCCACTGTGTTCTGTAACAGAAATGCCCAGCACATTTAAACAACAGATGAATGGTGCTCCCAGTCCTATGGAGGTGCTGTGGGGATTAATTAGTTCTGATGAAGTGCTTTCTGGCTGAGATGTCAAGCTGATGTTTCAGGACTAATAGTATTGTTCAGTGAAACTGCTTAGTTCTCCTCAAATGTCTAATCACTGTTTTAGGAGAATT
Source organism: Penelope pileata (assembly GCA_013396635.1). Taxonomy (NCBI): domain Eukaryota; kingdom Metazoa; phylum Chordata; class Aves; order Galliformes; family Cracidae; genus Penelope; species Penelope pileata. The sequence continues at coordinate 2,549,779 of WBMW01005527.1, forward strand.
TACTCTGTGGAGGAAAGCTTTATTGATTTAAAGCACGCAATAAACAGTATTGATTTGCACGAGGCAGCCATTCATATCTGCTCTATGCAGAGTTGAGATGCATGGTGGTCACAGAACAATTTTGAAGTGAAGTTTAAGTGGAACTATCACGTCAGTGGCCCTGCAGCTCCTGGCCGGCCTCTGGTTCATGGCAGGTACCCAGCTCAGTGCTGCAGTGTATGTGGGGATATCGCAGTGCTCCAATGCCGAAACCACCGCTCACCTCACTGCTACTTTTATGCAGGGGAAGTCTTCAGCCTGTTTTGCTTTCATAGTTCTAAAGGTTTGCTGAGAGCCTGTTAGGATTTCTAAGGGCATGTGCCTGTATAGTGCTTCTGCATCTTATGTCACTGATCTGGAAGAGCATCTGAGAGTGCTGCTTCAGCACTGCTCAGAGGGTACGGTCTGTGCTTAAGCAGTGATGCTGCTCTGGTTGTTCACAGCTGTTGGGTGGCTGCCCTGCTCTTCAGGCAGGCTCTGGCTATTCCAATCCAACCTTTGTTCACAGTGGTGCTGCTTCCCTTCCTCGACATCTGGTAGCTCAAGCTTTTGGTGGCTGCACAGGACTTGTGCTGTGCTGTTGGGAAGGCAGTGGCTCAGCTAGCCAGAGCCCCTCCTTGCATGAAGGAAGGTGCTGCCACTGCAGCTGCCTCTGTGCTGCCAGTGCTTCTCCTGGTGCTCTGGGACAGGAGGAGTGCTGCTGGAGGTGAGGGTGCAGCTCTGTTGCTCTGAATGAGTTCTGGCATAGCAGAGAGGGAGACTTTTCCTGAGGGAGATCTGGGTATGAGAAGGAGGGCTTTTAAAGACAAAATGGTGAGACTGGCCTGAGTTCGGATGAGCTGTACTGTATAGAGCATTCCAGATGAGGCTGTCATTTTGAATAATCTTATTTTAATTTAAAAAAAAAAAAAAAAAAAAGCTTTCAACGTGAGTAACATTTTTATATTGTGGAGTTTTTTTCATTCTTAAACTTAAAATCAAACCAATGCTTTGAACGAGGATTTTCTTGTTGGAGCATGTTATGTGGCGATGCTCAGGTGCATTTGACCAGCAGTGTGTTAGCCCTGCAGAGGACGAGGAGGTTAAGCTCTTCTGTTCAGTGTGCCAGTCCACATCTTTCAGCATCTGATTTCTCTCTGCTCCAGCTGCCGCTTCACCCCCTTGCTTAGATTTTTCTGAAATTCCTTGAAGTTCTCAACACCCAGCTACCCTGAATAGCTTCCCAGTCAGCGAGGCAGTAAGCCAGACTTGCTGTTCATCCTTTGTTAGGTCATTGGTGCTTCACACAACACAAGACCTAAGCAGCAAAGGTAAATGATCTGTTGCCTTGACAGGACATTGACTAATTCCTGTGTGGGAACTTGCATAGAATGCTTTAGGCTGCCTACCAGGGAGTTCTCCAGAAGGAAGTTTTCCAGTATTACAGAAATGGGCAGGTTTGGCTGCTGAAGGGATCTTCAAGTTCTCAATTTTCTCCGTAAGTCTTGTTCTGTCTTTATTTTAGCATACATATGCAGGAAGGAGAAATGTCCTGGCTGTTACCTTATCCTGCCCCTTCATGTGGCACCAAGCCTTTGCAAGATAGTTTAGGCTTCTTAACCTCTGTATTTTTTTGCTTATAAACTTTGCATATAGGAGCTTCTGGATGTATCTTGAACCTACTCTGTAAGGTATCTGTGGTACCTTTTTAGCTGTTACGGTTGTCATTCCTGTTTTAGTTCAGGCCTTGCTTGAAGCTGCTGCCACGGTACTGCATGATTTCTGTGATTTGTCTGTCAACTTTTGTTAGTTTTCCTCTAACCCGCTGCACTGAGTGTTAGAACATCATTTTGCGCTGTTTTGGAGCGGAGTCTATCCCCCTGGTTCCTGCTCTTCAGAGTCTCATAATGCCTAACAAACTGCAGTTCCTCGTAAAAGGTTCTGTCTGTGAAACTGGGACAGAATATGATAATAGAAAGACCTGAGCAGTAACCCAAAAAAGCTGCCATTAGAGCTCTGAACCCCCTTGGCCTTCTGGTAAGCAACTTGCAGGCTCTGTCTTTGTCACTGCTGCTCTGCTGTATTGGGTGGTCTGGCTGCTCCTCCCTTCTCTGTCCCCCGGTGTTTGATTGCTGATAGTCTCTGAGAGCAGGGGGTAGAGCAGCAAAACTGAGACTCCCAGTGTCACCTCTTGCAAGCTAGTTGTTACATCAAGCAGCTTTTTCTTTACTTTCTTGGTCAGAGACAGCATCAGATCTGAGGAGGTGTCCAAGGAGGTGTGTTCATGGTGAAGCACTTCTGACTGAAGGATGGGAAGTCAGTTTGGGGGCTTAATCCGTAACATCCCTTTCAAAGTGCTCTGTCTTTTAAAGAACCTTCTGCACTCTCCACCTTTAACGTTTTGCTGCTTTTGCATCTGCTTCTGCTGAGGAGGCACCTGCTGTGCTCTGCAGTAGACTGTGCAGCTCGCAGCTTGGTTAGTGTGATGCTGGTTTGCTATGTGGGCAGTTGAGACAGTCTGTAATTCTGAATAAAGGTAGATGTGCTGTCATATGCCATCTGTTAATTCTTCAGAGAAGATCTGGTAGCACTGCTAGTTCCTCATGCAGCTGGCTCGCTAATAAATACATCTAGAAGGTATCTGCTGTCATGGGCTTCCAGTGCTTGATGCTAAGAGAAGCATACCCTGAACCTAAATGCTTAAGGTGTATCTTGTTTGTTTGTCTGGTCTTATACAGTCCTTGGGCATTACTTCCCACTTCTTCTTTAAGCTTTCCTTCTCTTCTAGAAGAAGAATGTGTGGGAGGACAGGGGGAGATCCGTGACCTAGGAACCTGTCTTGATCGTTTGTAGGAGAGTTGCGTACATAAAATGTTTGCCAAGACAGCTTTGCAGCTGAACAGCTCACACGTAGTGACATCCTCCACTCAGGCTTGCTTTCACACATCTTTTGTAAATGCCACTCTTCTCCCTCGAGCAAATGTTCTTTGAATTTTCTCATCTTTATTCTCTATCTGGCCAGTAGTCTGTAGCTAATACACTGACAGCATCCTGTTTTATTTTCTATCTGCTTCCCAGGCACACGCTCCTGCGGTTTTACGTAAAAGTTCTCCTGTAGTTCTGATAGTTTTGTTGCATCTTCAGTGACATAAGTGGGCTGATGGTCTTTCTTCCAGGCATGGTCACTATGGTTTTGGATTCAGGGTGTTCTTTATGGTTCTTCCTTTCCAAGGATCTTTTCCCTGTTCTTATTACCATATTACTCATATGGGCAGGTTGCACTTTGCAGCCTGGTTTAGATGTGTGAATGGGCAGTGATAATTTGGGAATAGAAGGAACTTGTCTTGTATCAGGCCCTGTTCTGCTGTGCTCCCCTCAGCAAGGCTCCCCATTGTGGAATGGGGGCCGGACCTCTAGAGCTGCTCCCATTTTCCAGAGCCAAGTGACACCAAGTCCTTGAAAGAGGAAGGCAGCTGATGCAGTTAACTCCTCAGTGCTAAGGGTTTTGCTGTAAAGTAGCAGGAATGAAAACAGTGCAAGTGGTTGTAATTCACACCTGTAATCATTCTGCTTGGAAGCCTGCTTGTGACACTTGCTCTGATTGAGTGCTGTGTGTTGGTAAGTGCTTCCTTGCCGTCAGGTTTATTGCAGAATAGATTTGCAATGAAATAACCCAAATTAAATCATTTTAACGAAGATCTTTAGAGGCATTGTTGCAATTACTCCCCTGGAGTAGCTAGGCAGATCTGTGGCAACACCCTTCTGAAGGACAGCGGTGCTCCTAATATTGCTGAAGACAGGCTGAAGCGCTGTTCTGATCCTGCTGCTTCATGACCAGCCCAGGTGCCTGCTGAAAGGTATAGGAATAATGGAGCTGCATCGGAGCTAAGGGTTTTGCTGTGGGAGGTTTGGTATTTATGTTGCTTCCCGGATGCCTGTGGAGGATTTGCTTCCCTTTAGCTAGTGTCTTTGCAATAGAAAGCAAGATATTGACCTGTAGCTTCATGCCTTTGTTCCCTACTCTGATGTTCAGAATACCTTTTTTCCTCCCTCTCCATTTGTCATTCCTGTTTTCTCTCCCAAGTTGGGTAATGCTGTTGGTTAGTTCTCTTACAGCCATGCTTAAAGGGTGTTTAGATTTAAAGTCTTTCATAGAGTATGCTTTTTTACCTTATGGAAGGAGGAGACTTGCAATTTTTTTTTTTTAACCTCTGTAAGAAATGAGTTGTAGATAATAGATGGCAAAAAATGCAAATTTGTTCAAGCACCTCCTTAAAAAGAAGGAAGGGAGGAATTGAAGATTAAAACCTGTGTTTATGTACACGTAGATGCTGGAGGCAAAGCAATCCATTCATAAATATACAATAGGATTTATGTCATGGTGAGAAGTGCCACATGCATATTCATGTGTAATTTGCAAATCCTTTAGCGATTAAACACTTTACTGCAAACTCTCTAGAACTAAATAACCCTCTTGTTGAAATGAGATGTCCAAGGGCTCTAATGCTTCCCCAATGGAGGGGGATGGCTGGGTGGTGTAATAGATCTGATGCTCTAATTTTCACTCCATTAAGAGGGTTTTTTTGGTGTGTTTTTGTGTGTTATTTTATTCGGATAATCAGTAAGCCTTGAACAAAATGTGTGAAGCAGAGAACTGCAAGAAGCATAGTGAGCCTTAACATGCACGGAAAGCATGGAAACTTTTTACCATGTTTTTTTCAACTGATTTTAATTACAAATGCAGTTGTCTAAACTTTCATATCCCGTACATAAAGATGGAGGCAGATGAGCACTATAGTTTGAGGAGTGCTGATGCTGGAAAGAAGGAGCCTTTGTGCAAGTGCAGTGGGCCACCTTTAAAGGATGTAGCCTTGGATCTTCATGTAGCACATGCACAAAAAAAGTGCTTTCTGTTGCTGATGGTTTTTGGCTTTTCAAAGCCTTGAAGTATTACAGACTAAGCGTTCAAATCCTGGCATGAGCGAGAGAAGAACACTGCAGAAGAGAAGCTGATGCCCGTGATTTGGGCTGCCGTGACCAAGGAGCACTGTGTGGCAGTGTAGAACTGCTGGGCAAGGGGTGATGTGACTGGCTTCCCCTGCCCTTCAGGTCTCACAGAGTGGCATCACGCAAGTGGAACAGCAGCAGGCAGGCTTTGTGCTGGAAAACCTGAGATCAGCATCTGCCTCTAATGCTTGCATGGTAAGAGGAGGCTGTGGAACTGTTGTGATTTTGATGCACACTGCATGCCTGCCTTCCCCTTCCCCAGGGCTCTGCCACTGCTGGGGTGCCAGCCTGTGCCCTGGGTAGGGCTTGGGCTGCATGGCGGGCTTGTGGCAGCACGTGCTCCTGTACTGCTGCCATCTGTTCCCGGGGACCGTGGTTACTTCTTGTGTTGCTTACTGCACCCTGTCCTGGGGTTCCTCATGGCTCACCTTGGAATTGCTTCTCCCTGTAGATGTTTGAGCTCTTTCTCCTTCACTCTTCAGTTCTGCATTGGGAAGGATATAAAATACTGGAGTACTGTATCCGATTCTGGGCTCCCCTGTATAAGAAAGGCAGGGATCTCCTGGAAAGAGTCCAGCGGAGGGCCACAAAGATGATAAAGGGCCTGGAGCATNCATCCATGCTGGATGGCAAAAGGCAGTGGAGCTCCCATGTTCTTTCCTCCCCGCTGCGGTTAGTCCTTTCTTGAAAGCTGCGTTGTCTGATTTAGCTTTCCTGCTCCCGCTCTATTGCAGCCTGCTTCTGGGATGCTTTGATTCAACTGAACAAGAAAACAGGGCAATGGACTCAATTCACTAAGGACAATATATTCATTTTTCTGGCGTGCACAGGTGTAGCAAATTGCCCTTTTAGCCCTGTTTGCTTGTTTTCTCAGCCAGCCATAGGTAGGTTCTGCTCCCTGCTGCTCGGAGAAGTTCCCCTTGCTGTCTCGTGTTGTGAGCAGGGAGGCACACAGCAGAGGTGATGTCCCTTTGGTGCCTGGAGGCTCTGCTGTACAAAGCTGTGCTGGAGCTGATATGAAATGAGGTTTCTAGGTAACTGAGCAGTTGTTGCTTTTACAATGAGTGCTGAGAATTTGTTGCTGTCTGCCGTGTCAGAGCATCAGTGCGCCCGAGCTGCTGGCTGGGCACAGAAGGGACAAAAACACAGCACTTGAGGAGCATGAACTGCTTTTTTCAGTTTCATAGGAAGGACAAAATTGGGATAAATAAACTCGGTCCTTCTTAGACCGAATCCCGAGGGGGTGACTCTCTGACTTTACAAGGTGGACACAGTTTGAGCACAGACAGGGGAATGGCCGATGTGTGAAGAAATACAATGCTTGCCGTTGCTGTGAGGCTCCAAACACTTGCTTTTCTGGCAATGTTTTTGTTGTATGTTAGTGAGGAAGAATGGAGGGGATTAATTTATTAACAAATCTAACTTCTTTTGTAGCGAGCACTGCTCCTTGTTCTACTCCTGGCATCTCCTTTAGGCCTTATCTCACTCACTAGGCTTGCTGCCTGCATAGTTCTATTGAGTGACCATAGAGGCTGGGTGGGATGTGAACTAGGTTACTTTTTCCTTCTGTCTTAATAACCATGAGATGGATCCAGAGGCAGCCACTTAAGAGTGCAGCGGACCATAGCTTACGGTGCCACAGCCACTTGTGCACTGCTGGTGGAAGAACTGGACAGCTTTGCCCTGCAGCCCATTGTGGCTGTGGGGCACGGCTGCCTCCTGCCTAGCTCGTGCTGGAGCCCTGGCAGGTGTGGGTCCCTGCCAGCCTCCCTGGGGAGCCAGCCGGCACCCCAAACCTGCTCTGAGCTTTCTGGGCTCCACTTCTGCTGCTGTAGCAGCTGAGATGCCCAGGGCCTGGGTTGTGCAGCAGCCTTCCTGCAGAGCAGGCTGCCTCTGGAAGTCGTGGCTCACTCCAGAGCGGCAGGTAGGGCTGAGCCTGGCACAATGTCACTTCTGGTTCATCTTTCAGAGCAGACAGCTTAAATATCAGAGATGGATGTGCTCTGTGCTGCGCTGTGGGCTGTAATTCCATCTGCTCCGGCGCTGTGAAGGTGACACCTGACAGGGTGCTTGCTTCTTTCTGGATGTTCTTCCTGGCTGTGCTGTGTCAGATTGGGAGGGCTCTGCTGTGTGTGCCGGCCTGGCTCGGTGCGTGGCTGCCTGGGGCCCTAGCAAAGCTCACGGCAGTTCAGAGGGAAAAAAGTTGTTAGGATTTGAGTGACTTCATCCATCCCAGGCACTGCAGTCTCTGCAATATCACCGTCCTTTGTCTTCTCCGGGGTGGAACAGCGGCAGCATGTGTTTCTGCCATTGATTTGGCAATTATTGGAAGGACACTGAATGAAGGACACAACTGATGGAAGAAGGGAGGAGTGTTCAGAGGCCTCTGCTGGTAAGGTCTGTGTTTTTAATAGTTCTATGGGTTCATCACTGATTTGGGAACTTGATAGTGAGTTGGTTCTCTGAATCAGTCTGGAGGTTTGCTTAGAGATGCCAGGCAAGGTCACCAGGAATGTTTTGTTTGCCAGAGAATTTCACCTTGGTCTCTGCAGGCTAGCTGGACTATGAATGATAATTGTTTTAGCTGAATTGATCGGAGTAAATTAATCTACATACAGGGAATTATGCATTGGTGATGTAGGTCACTGTTTGGGCGATGCATTAAAACTATATGCTGAAAAAATTGCTGGCATGGGAGCTGCATCTGGCCGTGATGCTGAGGGGCTGGGTTGAGCAGCAGACTTACAAGCTGTGAGCTCTCAGGGTTGCTTGTACCAGACCAGATCCAGGCTGCTGTGAGCACAGCAAAGGGTCCGTTAAACACAGCTTTGACTTGAAAGGGGGAACCGAACAGCTCCGATATTGCAGGTGATGTGCCCTGAGCAGCAGCGATGGCTGCGTTCTCACAGCTCCAGTTACCAGAAGGTGCAGCTGAGGCTGGATCAGGCAGGACACAGCTGGGTGAGGGAGTCCCTGCTGCTGGGGGTCCCTGCCACCACCCTCTGGGCCTGGGGAGAAGCCCAGTGCATGTGTAGCGTGAGGTGTAGGTGTGTGATCCCTTAGGAAAGGGGTTTCTGTAGGGTGGAGCCACACTATGGGGGTCAAGCCAGTTGGATTGGGGGTAGAGCTCACTTGCGGGTAAAGTCAGACACTTGGAGATCTGAGAAGCTGCAGCGAGATCTCAGCAGCAGCAGAAATGCTTTTAAAAACGAGAAATGCCAGAAACATAAAATCCACAGAAAATGTAGCTATTGCTGTTTCATTTTTTTCACATAAAAAGCACCCAGATGCTTTGTTAATGAGCACAGGAGTAACGTGAGAACCAAACTGAGGTGCTGAGCACACCCAGAGCTGCTCCGTGCCACCGTGGGGCCTTGTGCTGCTTCCCATTGCCGTGGCAATGAGCACAGGGTGGGAGCAGGTGCTGCACTGCAGGCTGGGAGCAGAGCCAGGCACCTGTGAGTGCAGACGAAGTGACCAAAGGGCAGAGATGTGCCCCCTGAAGGCCGGCGTGCCGTGGTGTTTGGCGTCCAACGCCTGTGGACTGGGGATGGCCATTGGCTGAGGAGCGGCTGCTGCCATAGGAACGGGGCCCTGCGAGCTGGTGCCGGGGGGGCCTTCCCCTGGGCTCAAGCCCCCGGGACGCCGGGCTGCAGCCGGCCGGGCTGCTGGCCCAGCGCTTTGTGCAGGGATCGCCCGCACTGTCCCGCTCTCCCCAGCACTGAAGTTGCTTTTATAACGCAAGAAAAGAATATGGCTTAAACATTGCTCTGTTCTCAGATGGGGAAAGAGGGAACAGGGATCCTAAGCAGCTCTGGGAAAGCTGGACGTGCAGCAGGGTCACATGCAGCCCGGCAGCTTTGTGTTGGGATAGGCTGGCCGGCGAGCTGCAGACATTCCAGATACTTGTGTTGGTTTGGGCTGTATCTAGGCACACGGTCACAAAGAGCAAGCTGCGTGCAGTGAAGTACAAATCCCGTGCTCTAGTGGCTCAGAGCGCTGTGGTGCATGCTTACATCCTTAACAGATGGTGGAATGAGCTCGCCTGGTGAGCGGGCAGCGCGTGTGGATCTTCAGGAGTTACCTGGAAAGCCCACCTGCGGGCCCTGGGCTCGCTGTGTGCCTGCGGGGATGAGCGCTGCACCCCGTGCCTGGCACAGAGAGGGGTCCCAGCCTGGCACCCCCCACACTCTGTTCTGTCCCTGTGGCAGGTGCTGCGATGCCTCGCTCTCGGGAGAATGATGTTTCTGAGCCTGGGTGTGCTGGTGCAGAGGAATGTGACAGGCTGTGCCGGTACCTGGGAGACGCACGGGGTGGGAGCACGCCAGGGCCGCTGCTGCGTGCTTGGGATTTCACCCGAGCCAGGAGGGAAGCGAACATGACCTTGAAAACCCTTATCGAGATGAAAAGGTGCAGCCAGCGAGCACATTCTTTGCTGGCTGCACGCAGTGGGCTGCTGGGCCGCGCGGGGCTGCAACAAACGGCCCCTTGTCTCCTGCAGCCCCGCAGCACAGCTGGCTCCCGCCGGTGTGCGGAGCTCTGGGCCCTGCTACTAAAGCTGGCAACGTCCGTGCTCTTCACTTAGAAGTAATAATGAGCGTGGAGACTTTAGTGAGGCTGAGGCTGGCAGCTGCAGGAGACGGGCTGCTCGAGAGGACCAGCTTTAACGATGGAGCCGTGGCAGATGAAGCACATCCCAGAGCCGAGTGCCCGGAGCCCTGGTGGGCAGCCAGACCGCTCCTCACGAGCAGCGGGGGCTGCGCTCTCCTCCAAAGGGCCTTCGCTGTTCCGGGTGTGTGACTGCCTGCCAGGAGTCCCAGGAACGGCTGTGAATTAGCTCTCATTAAAACCTGGGTACTGCTCTGTGCCACAGAGTGGGAACAACTTGTGGGAGGGCTTTGGGGTGTGATGGGGAGGGCAGAGCTGCACGACCAGGAGCCAAGGGCAGGGTGCATGGGCCGGGAGGTGGGAGAGCTGCTTCCTAGGGGAGCAACCAGCTGTTTGCCTGGCTCGTTGGCCAGTGTATTTGTGCTGTACATCTGACGAAATCCTTCCTCCCTCCGCTCTACCACGTGTTCTTGTGCAGTCATGTGGGAACTTGGGTTAAGAAATTGCACTGCCTAAAAACTGATCCTTTTCTAAACTGCTTTTTTTGTAGTATTTAAAACTGAAGCACATCCCAGAAAAGCATAAAGCTTCATGGTACAGATGAAACAACTCTTGTAGTATGAAGAAGAAATTGACACTTACTGCTATGAATACATGCTATGAGATGATAGATGCTGCATTCGTGAAGAAAACAAAATGTCTAACGTTAGAGCATAACTGTGACCGTGGCACTCGTGGAGCTGAGACTGCTGCAGCTTTGGGAGCAGATACTTAAAACTCAATTTGTTTTCTCTACAGGGATAGAATAGTAAGGTCTTTCTCTGTGGCTGCATGAACTTCAGTGCTGTTTATCTTCTGTTAAAGGAATTGAGGTGTTTGCTAGTGTTTTAGGTGACTTCTTTCTAAATGCTTCCCTGAAGCATTTGGGCAGAAATCTGTTATCAGACCTTCCCCTGTGTGCTAGGAGTTTGGATGTGTGCTGATGATCTTTGGAAGTCTGTTTCCAGCTGGTACTGAGCAGTGTGGCCTCTGGTCAGCACACTGGAGATAGGCTTGTTCCTGCTGGTTAACCACCAGTGACCAAGCAGGAACTTGGTAGATATGTTCCCTTAAAAAAAAAAAAAAGTTAACGTGGGAAATAAGGTGTTGTTGCTGTTCAGTGGTAGGAGTGCTGCCTTCCCCTGAGGAGGTTGGTTGCAGCAGATGAAATGAAATGGAAATAAGACCAGGCTGTGTGTTCCCACAAATGTCTTCAGTATAGCAAAGCAGGCAGATGGCATGGAAAAAAATAAGTACTGATAGATGCTGCTCCCCTTTTGGGTGCAGTTGCATCGTATCTGTGCTCCAGAGTGTATCAGTTGCTGGCAGTGCACTTTCCCTACTGCACAGCTTGCAGTTACACATGGGGTCACCAGCACTGCTTTCTGCTGTGGGATTTGGGCAGTGAAGTGCTTGTGAGGCAGCGTGGCCGTGCTCCGTGCACAGCTGCAGTATGGGGCGTGAGCAGCAGTGATGAAGCATCTGTGCTGTCTTCACTTACTGGAAAGAAATGCTGTGCATTTCTGAGGAATAGCTAAAAAATCTTTGGCTGCTGATAGCTTTGCAGAATCCAATCAGAGACCAGGCACTTCAAAAAAAATGTATATTTTTTTTTTTTTAAAAATAGTGGTACACTTCATTAAGTAGAAACTTGGTTAACTGCCTTAGGCCAAAGTATGCAGCAATCTCATCTCTGCAACAAAGTGACTGTGTCAGTTGGCCCCTATTAAACAGATGAGAATTTAACACCCACACACACACACACATACTCACTCACTTTTGAAGATGCCACCTCGCTTTTTTGGCACCCAGTTACAGTTTGTTGTCAGGGTGTGCTTCATTGCTCGTGCTTAACTGCTGAGCCTTTCTATTCCCATCCTCTTTAAACAATTGATACAGATTAAATCCATAAACTCGTGCTCATAAAGAGCCTTGTAATACTCCCTGCAACAATATTTGAGTTGTGAATGGTTTGAGGAAATGTGATTTTCATAAGCAGTTTTCTCTTGAATTCTGAAAAATGACATATGTTGCTTCTGTGTCTTGTCTTACAGTATTTTACATGTTGAATGTGAGCAGACTGCTCATCCTAGCCAGGAGACAAGGTGCAATTGAAAATACAGTGAAACTTGTGCTAAATTTGGGAATACTGCCCCTTTCTCAGTCTTCTACACCAATGTAGAAAGCCCTGGCACTGTTGCAGAGCCCTGAATGCACGTGGAACCAAAGCCATCGTGCTGCTGCTCCCCGTTCACCGCAGCTGCGGTCCCTGGGTCCCTGGCCCGTGCCTCCCTGCACCAGGACTTCATCCTTCCTTCCTGAGCCGAGAGCTGGGCTCACACCTCCAGCAGGCTGCTTGTGCCCTTGGCGCCTGGCAGGAGGATGGCAGGAGGGTTTTAAGTTGGGTGAGAGAGGCGGGGTGGGAACGCAATGAGCATTCTAGCTTCTATCTTACCGCAGATCTAATCTGTTGGCAAAACAGATAGATGGTGGATCATTCAAAATAAATGATGTTTTATAAAAGTAAATCAATTAAACTCATTTGGTAACACAAATCTCACTTTCGCTGCCTTCAAGTGAGCAAGGAGACTTCAATAGCTGTTGATTTGTATTGACTCCCTTGCAGTGCATGAAGTAGAGCTGTATTTTGGGCTTTGTACGATTCTGTCTATAAACACAGCTGGGAGTTGGTTTTTTTTTCTGTGACTTAACTACCTAGCAAATGTGCCTTTGTTCCTCGGGATGAAAAAGGTGATAAACTTGTTCTTACCCTGATGCATTTATCTTATGTTTCTTATTCATCCCCCAAAGCTTTACTCTCCTGTGGTAGTGTTTAGACATCTGTTCTTCTTTTGACATTTCTGCTTATTATTTATATACAGTATGACTCTTCAGGAATCCAGAAGAGATTGCATCAACACCAATAACAACAGTAGTAGATAGGAAAGCTGATACTGTGAATTCTGGTTGTTTACCTGCTTTAGCCACTATTGCATGCTTGAGCCCAGTGCTCTGTAACTGGGTTCTCTCCTCTCTGGCACAAAATCAAGTTGCTGTGCATTCAGGTCTAAGCTGTCTTCAGCTCCACCTGCAGAGCCGCAGGGCTGGGAGGGGGCTGCTGGCCCCTGCCAGTGCCTTCCTTCCAGCTTTGGGATCCCACGAGGTCTGTGTGTCAGCATGCCTGGATTTGCAACAGGCTGTCCCTTTGTGAAAGCAGGTAACGTGTGGTGGGGTGCAGGGCACAGGGCCTTGCTGTTTGTGGCTGTGTTGGCTGAGGCTGGTGTTGGGGCCTGAGGCTCATGGGCTGGAGCCTTCATCATATGTAATATGGCCTTCATATGGGCCTTCATATGTAATATGGCAGGCAGTACTCTGTGATCTTAGCGTTGCTGAACGGTTTTGTTTTCCCTGGAAGTTTCTTCCAGTTCTTATCTAGACGTATCAGTACTTTTCCTTTGACGTGATCAATTGTGTTAATGGTAATTTCTTAATTTAAAAGCTAACTTCTGGAAAAAATACCCCAGGAAGCTATGTAATGAAGCTCTTAGGAGTTGTTTATGTGAGCCCATTGAAGTAGTTTGGGTTTGTACCTCCTGAGCAGTGTGGTGTGTATTGCAGTTTGCAGGGCAATGTTGCTGCTTAACTATTGTGCTCTGTATCTTGAATTCAGGATGGCTTTCCAATTAGAGGGGTTTTTGTTCTCAGGTGTTCTCCACTGCTCCAAGACCATCCTGACCAGCTGTCTCTGGTTCTTAAGAGGCAGACAGAAATATTCTTGTTCGCACCTGGCAGTGCAAAGTTCATGGAGACATTAAAGGAGCCCTGGGCCTCCTCTGGCTGAGCTTGACCTCTTTGGGGCTCCCTGGGCTTGACAGCATCCACAGCTGAACTGGGTCCTGTCTGGACAAGGCTTCCGAGCTGCCAGGCTGCTGGCAAGCGGGGGAGCAGCAGTTGTTCATTACCATTCTGCAGTTTTTTCCTCAGTAGGGATGGAATGTGCTTGTAGAAGCAGGGCAACATGAGCTGCTGCTTGAAGAATTTGGGTTTTTATTCACCACATAGACTCCGTATGAAGTGGAAATTCAGAGAGCCTGCTGAAGTCAGATTGCAGGGTGAACCACAAACCACTTCCAGGTGGGCAGCCCAGGGCTTGTGCTGCTGCTGAGCTCTGAGCACACGCTGTCATCCGTGGGGCAGTAAGTTCCTGAATGCTGAGGTACAGCAATTGTTCAGTACTTCACACATTGCCAAAATCTCAAATATATAATTTTTTTTTCTGACAGTGGCCATTGGTTCCCTGCTGTAGTAGCTGTATTTTTTTGTGGGGGGGAGGGAAGACTGTCCTATGCACCTCTTTATCTTGAGGCATCTTGCCAATGTAAACTGCTGCCACCCACACTCTAGCAGCCTTTCAGAGAAGTAGGAGTGCAGGCTGCAAGAACAGAGACAAACCTTCCAGTTCCTAATCTCCAAAATATGTCAAGAAACTAGTCCAACTACTCAGTCTGGATGCTTGGTAGACAATTTACCCCTTGCTGTGAAGTGAAGAGTCCCTTTCTTCCAGAGCTGTCGAACTTCTGAGTGAAAGAGAGACCTGACTCGATCTGAGTTAATCTATTCAGGCTTTGCAGGTGGCAAGACTGCTTCTGATCTTGGAAGAACTGAGGTCAAACTTCTTTGGGGAGGGAGAAAAAAAGTTGCACAAGGAAAAACCAGCCTCAACTGCTTAAAACCAAAGATGTCTGAATGACTTGCATGGTTAAATTCAAACTCTTGCATGCTTTTAGTCTGGTAGTGCTGCGCTGCTCTCAGAGTTGTACCTTACTCTTTCATATCTTTTCTGCTTAATCAGTTCTGGAAAGCATGCAGGATATACAGGCCGGCAGGCAAGTTAATGTTGTGAGAAACCCTAACTCCTATTTCCTGACTTTTAACCTTGAACTATCTCAGGAATTTTGCATTTGAGTGATTAAAAGGGTATGACTGACCTCCTACCTCTCTCTTGCTAGCAGAGTCAGTTTGTTAATCTCCAGGAATGATCTAAGACCTGTAAGTGGTTTTTGATAGTCTTCTCCACACAAACTTAGTAGTTCCTTGCATCTAAAGGTAAATGATCTGGATGGAAAAGAAATGCATGGGCAAATACTGTCGCTGTGCAAAGCAGAGCTTGTAAAGAGGTGAGGCTTTGTCAAGAATGGGTAGGACGAGCAAGCAGCTCCAATGCTTGTTGAGGCTGGTGGGGTGTTGTGTCCTGTGTAGCTCGATGCTTCCATGAGGCTGAATAATATAAATCTGTTATTGCTATTAAATATATTTGTTGGGAATGCTTGAAATAGTGGGTGTAATATAATTTCTGGAGTCTTTGGTAAGTCCTAGATGCTTTGTTTTAGCATCTACCTGATGCTACCTGAGCAGCACACAACTGATTTCTTTGGAAGAAAAGAGTTTGAAAGCTGCTGTTTGTGTCAAAGAGAAGTAGAGGATCAAATCTAGCAAATTAGATATAATTCAAGATCATCTCAGTGAGCTATTTGTGCTATTCTTGTGTCTTGGCCAAAGAGCAAAAGAGCCCATCGCTGAGTTCTTGGGTGTCAATAAAACTGTTCTAAATGAAGATATTTCAGAAAATAAGCTCTGAAGGAAGACATTAGTCTTGCTTCTCTCAGAGTGCTTGAAGTTTCTGGGGCCGGGATGAAATAAGTCTTTTGGAGGCTGTGAAGATGCACAATAACCATGGTAACAAAGGAAATCACTTCTGAAAAGAACGCAACCTTCAGTCTGAGTTGCTTGAGATGGTGCGTTGGTTTGTTGGGCTTTTTTGGGATTGTTGCTATTGGTGACGTTTGAGCTGAGGCTTAAGCAAACTTGTTTGGTTTAGAGCAACAACTTTATAATAAGCTGTTTTAGTCAGATGACTGTTTTTCTGCAAGGGATGTAATTCTGTTCCTATTTATCCTTTATCCTAGCACATCCCAGCAAAAACAGGACCAGGCAGCAACACTTTACGTTGAAACAACAATTGAAACGACATCTCTTCTGGATAGCCAGGCATCTGGGGGCACTAAGCCTTTGTGTGACTCTTGGAATCACCTCAGGCTTCTAAGGCTGGAATGCCTTTGTCTGATCTCTCATCAGATTCCTAAGGATAGAGTTACGAAGCTTTGAAAGTTTGTGGTCACTTGTAAGGGTTGTTCACTGTAGCCTGGGAAGCACTTTGCCATATGTAGTTCTCAGGAGCTTTTGGTGGCTCTGAGCGGTTCTTTCTGCTCCCCGGGTGGGGATCCCTCCCCTTATAAAAGTGTTGTAGTGTTGGGGAGCTGAGGGTTCCAGTGGCCCAGAGCTGCCTGCTGTCACTCCCCGGGAGCTGTCTGTTAGAGGCGAGCTGTTCTTGTCACCTTTCCCTGAATCCCAGCTGGAGTGGGAGAGCAAGGGAGCGTTTCACAGTTCTCAGGGTGGCAGGTGAGGAAAGCATTGCCAGCATGATCCCAGAACAGGGCCTCCCCACCTCCACACCTTTTGCCTCCAAAGGCAATCCTCTCTGTAGCGAGGGAAGATGCTCCGAGGAAAAACAGAGTTACTATAGAGACGAATAGGCTGGTGTATTTGAGGGCTGGATCACAGAGTTGAGTAATAACTGTGTGGGAGTCTATTTTTAAAAGCTCTTGTAAGGAGTAGATTGCTCTAGTCCTAGAAAATTTCTCTGAAATGTGAGAGATTTTATTTTTAATGCTGGAGTTTAAAAATAATCATTGTCTTGTCTTGAGAACGGGATGACCTGGTTAGAAACAAAGCTGCCTGTATGTGTGGCAGCGAGCCTCCTGGCAGCCGAGAGCCTCAGCGTGCCCCGCAGGGTCTGCGCTGCCAGGGCCCGTCTGCATGGCACGGGTTGGCCAGGTGAGACACGGGAATGCTGTGTGAAGAATTCATGGGAGTAGAAACCATAGAAAGTTAAATCTTCTCTCATAAAACACTGCGTTCAGTAATGGTTTGATTCTTAAGAGTAAGAGAAGTGCTATGAATTGAAATATTGGCCAGAACTTGTAATTTCTTCTCTTACTTCTTGCCCATGAAGCATGTGTGCCCCATACAGGCACTGTGCATACAGGAGGAGAGGAGAAAAGCGAAGGGAGCTGCTGCAGTGTGCAGGGCAGCAGGAGCTGTGTCCTCCGGGAGCTGCCCTGGCCAGAGCTGCAGCGAGCTCTGCTATCATTGCCCTGCTGTCGGAAATCCCCGCACCTGTAGTTTCACACCCATGTGGAGTCATGAAGGGCTCTTACATAAGGCCGTGTGATCTGTACGGAACTGATTAAAAGAAGGCTCTACTGTTTGAACGGCTTTAGTTGACTATGGTGGTTTGAGGAACCTGCAAATATGGGGATTAAGTGGGTTTAAGTACTGTGTGGAAACTTGACAGTCGTTGGTTGATAAATGCTCGGTGTCTGTGTGACCTAAGCATGGTGTTTCCTGCATGTGTGTGTGTGTGTGTGTGTACGTAGATGTCTGTGTGCACAGCTGAACCCAAGAGCTGTGTGGTTCTGTTGGGTGGCCATAGGCCCCCAACTAGCACTGAAATCCGGTAACTGAAGCTGACGTGTAATGTTATTTTTGCAAGAAAATCAGAATTGATTTCTGATACTTTTGTAGTATTAAGTTCCAACGTGAAAATGGCACAGTTCACCCATTTACTGTTTCAGTGAGAAACCTCTGTGTGTTACAGCTGTGTTTAACAAACCTTCTGTCAATCAAACGCTTGTTATACAAGAATTATTTGCCTTCAGTTTCCTGTGTAATGAGGTTTTTGGTTGACAACAGCAGAGTTGAAGATTGTAGGAAGGCTTTCCGAATCTGAGATGAGCAAGCTTCAATTGAAGTGTTTGTGCATGATAACATTGGCTTCCAGTTTTATCTCTACGAGAAGCTGAAGGTAATAGCTCAAAAATCATGATAGAGAAACCTCTCTAAAAAATGGCATGACTTGCTAAACTATAGAGCTAGAAAACTGGAACAGCTACAAAGAGCACAATAACATTGGTTGATAGAGCAAATTTGCAGCTATAAAACACTGTTTCGACAGTCACCAGCATGAGCTGTGCATTATCACCAGCCATGAACAAGAGCCTGTGTGTTGCACTCACAACAGTCTGCACCAGCAGAGGTGCCCCACTGTCACTGCTGCTGAAATGCACCAGCACCTCACTGTGCTCACAGTCACTGTTTGGCCTCCATCAATGTTCAGCAGTGTCAATGAATGTCAGTGGGTGCAAATTTTCTGCGTGGAGGAATTCAGTTCTACCCCTTTGCTCCATATGAGGCATTACTTTTGGAGCAGCCCTCCTAGCTTCTCCTTAAGGAATTCCACGCACAGTTTGGTCTCCAGCTTAGAAGGGTCATTTTGGTGGTAGTTCTGGGCTAACCATTGCTCTGAGAGGTGCTAGGGCAAACCTCATGTTGCTGGAAGATGCGGATAATCCTGTGCCCAAAAGTGTGTCATTTCTTTTGACTATACTTGCTTGGGTTTTATTAAAATTGCTGTACTTGTGAACACACCTGGTTCCCTCTTTGGAGATCAGAAGTCATACCAAGTGAGGGCTTCCTGACCTTCTAGGTGTGCTGCTTTCCCTTGGCAGCTTGGGTGAATGTGCCTGCAGGTCTCCCTGTCCAGGGACGGTGAGCTGTGTGTGAATCTTTCTGTAGGTTCCTTTCCTTAGAGTGCATACACAGCGGGTAGGAGCTGATTCTGCAGACGGTTGAGTCTAGCTACAGCAAGGGCCAATTAAATGCTGATGTGACTTGGCTGAGTTGATGAGACTTTTCCAAGGCTGCAAGGAAGCTTTGTGAATCGCAGATGAGATGCTTCAAAAGAAATAGTTCTGCAGATGTGTCCTGGCTTTGATTTCCCAAATGTAGAAACTGTACTGTTTTTGCAGAAGCTGTGCACCAGCTGAAGGGTGACTTGTCAGGAAAACCCTTCACTGTTCACTCACGTAATACATTGTGCTACGCTGTGGGTGTGCTTAGGGAGACACTTGAATTTTGGACCCTAGTTAGAAAATTGATTTATTTCATTCTTCATAACAAATGCAAAAATCACACCATCTCAAAAAAGAAAAGTAGCATCTCCTTTTCCTTGTTATGGTTTGTTCGTTCGTCTGGCTGTGCAGCACACGGCGTGCCTTTCATCTGTCACTGTGGCATTGTCTCTGATGTGTGCCAGTTTCCTTCTGCAGCAGCAAGAGAAACAAGTTTAGAAGAGTGATTTGGTTCTAAAGCTGCAATTATTTGGGGAAATAGCTATATGACATATGTTGTCTGTAATAAATGGAATTATGTTGTTAATTCTGAGACTAATTACTTTTTTGTTTGCTAGTTGAATGACAGGTTTCTCCATTAGTGAATACTTCAACTGCATAATGGAGAGTTGGAAGCTTGTGTTCAGCCAGGGGAGACAGCCCCAGTCCTTGGCTGCTGGTGGGTGCTACTTGGGAGATGCTTTGAGTCTTAAGGTGACCCTGTCTGTTCCTGAGCCCTGGTACCAGCGGGTACATCTCCCAGCTGAACTGAGCCAGGGCTGTCGTTGCTGGAGCAGACGGATCCTACCTTCCTACCCTTCTGCCCTTTCTCCAGAACTCCTGCTGAAAGAACTGGGTGGGGGAGTTCACACTTTGCAGTTGGGAAGAAATCATCCCAAAGCTGCTTGGTTGTGGCTCCCTGTCAAGTCTGACAGCTCCTGGGCAAGTCTAGAGGGAATCCAGCTGCTGCTGGCAGAAGCTGAGCAGAAACTTGGTGGGCTCTGTGCAAACTTGGGAGCTCTTATGTTGGCATTACGGTGCTGTTCCCTGACGCAAGCAGTCCCAAATCCTGCTTCTGACACCAGAACTCAGACGTTTGGGGAGATGGGGACAAGAGTTGGCTTCTTGATCCTGGGCCTGGTTCTTGAGCAGAGCTCTGCTGCAGGCAGCGCTCCCTGGTGCGCGTGGTTCGAATGCAGCTGCTGAGGTCTGCTTTATGCCTGCAGCACACCTTCACCAGAGCTTGGGGCAGTGCTATTGATCTGATTACTGTCCCGTGTTCAGAGGCACTTGGATTGCTCACCTGCCGCATTCCCAGTCTTGTCCCAGCTTGTCTGTGCTGCTTGGGCGCAGGAGCGAGTGCCCCCGAGCTCTGTGTGCAGGGCACTCCTTGCCTTCCTGCCGAGCTTTGCTTGGATGCTACAGTTAAACACGAGCAGATACATGTTTCAGAGAGGTGAACGTTGTATCCATGGTGAAAATGCTGGTGTGTTTTCCCACCCCACTGTCATCTGTTACCTCCTGGGATACTCACTTGCATTTAGTCCCTGTGCATCTTGGTGCTCAGCTCAGAGCAGCCTGCGTCTGTCCCTTACCCCAGCTCTGCAGGTCGATCTGTCAGAGGCACTGAGAGTTCTGAGTAACCCATTTCCATGCAAACGTTATTGATACAGTCTAGAGTAAGAAGAGTAAAAATAATAAACACTTCAGTGAAGCTTTCCTGATAAACATGCTTCCAGCAGTTCTGTGCTGGGAAATTCTGATATTTTTATGCTGCTAAGCTTTAATTTTTCATTTTAAGAGCGTTGGTTCAAGCACTGCTTCAGATGGCACAGGCAATGTTTGAAGAGAGGAGCAATGGCAGGGAGCTGTAGGGAGACTGCTGGCTCGTGTAGCTTTCACAGAAATGTTCCTGCCTTGCTCCTGCCATGCACCAGATTTCCAGGTCATGTTCTGGGGATGTCCTTTCGTCGTAAATGTTCATTTTATGTTGAACCTCTTATGGCTGAAGGCTTGTTCCTAAAATTCCCTCTTACAGTGATGTGTGACTGTAGGATGTTGGTGTGGGTCCCTGGCCTGTCACACAGTGCCTCCAGATTAGGTGGGATCGAGTGTGCTCGGGACTCTGTAGAACTCACTGAGCCATCAGCCCTGCAGGATTATCACTGGATCTGAAGGACTTCCACCGAGCTGTTTGATCTCTTCCTGTGAGCTGGGAATTTGCTCTCTTCCATTCCTGTGCCGTGCTGCTTGTACGCTGCCCGCTCCAGCCTGGCTGCAGTGCTCGCAGTGTGGGTAACAGCTGGGGAGGTGCTCGGTGCTGCCTGCGTGCCCCTGCCTGCTGCCCCTGGGCCCTTCTGCCACACCTGGCTCGCTGGGGCCGGCGGCACCTCGAGAGCTCAGAGAGAAGGGGGGGCAAGGAGCACGGCTTCAGTGACCGCAGCCTGCAGGGTGCATGCAGGAAGAAAGCTGTGCTTTAGCTGTGCAGGCCTGCAGAGAATTGCTGGATGTGGACTCAAGTCAGAGCAGTTTTCTGGAAATTCTTCTCATTTGGGCTGAGCAGGTTACACATTTCTGTGATACTGAGAAACTATTCTAGTTTGTCATTAACAAAACAGAACATATTGCAATGCAAATGACTGGAGTTTCATGATGAGTGGTCCCACAGTCCTCAGCACTTGCTACTGATTGTGTAGTGTTAATTATTCATGCTATGCAAATTGCGTTTCTCATCTTGCTTCTTCTCTTCTTCTTGTCTACATATTTTTGATGCAGGCCTTGCCTGCAAACAATCTTGCTCTTTCAGTGGAGAGACTGGGATTGTTTCTGGCAAAGTTCTTCAT
Organism: Penelope pileata; assembly: GCA_013396635.1. NCBI lineage: Eukaryota > Metazoa > Chordata > Aves > Galliformes > Cracidae > Penelope > Penelope pileata. The sequence continues at coordinate 2,571,083 of WBMW01005527.1, forward strand.
GTTCCTTTGTATAGTGCTGCCTGAGCCAGGCGAGGCTTGGGAGCCCTGTCACAGGGAATTCATCTTGCTGTAACTACAGATGAAAAAAGGGAAAAGTTTGGGGAAACTTATTTAACAAGAGCAAAAGCTTTAAAATAGTTTTCAACTTTTTCAGTGTTTTATGCCAAGTAGGGACTTTGTTTTCTGCTCTGTCATTTGGAATCAACATGTGGGAGCGTTTTTTTAATCCTAAATATTATTTTGCATTTCAGGTATACTAAACCACTAACCTTTGCAGACTGCATTAGTGATGAGTTGCCATTAGGATGGGAAGAAGCTTATGACCCTCAGGTTGGAGTTTATTACATAGACCACAACACCAGTAAGTGACACGTTATTGTATTTTGCAGAGTGATTATTTTGTACGCGAGTTAAAATGTACTGAATGCAAAACCTCAAAATTGCTGAACAGCATGTTTTAGAGCAGATGCAACTCAAGCCCTGTCCTTCTGCATCGTGGGAGCTACTTTCCTCTCTATAACAGTGATGTGAGACCTGGTTGTTTGTAACCTTCAGATCAACAGTTGTGTTCAAACTGATACCGTGGACACACCTCTAAGATTTGGCTCTGCTGAAGAGTCCGACTTGGCAGCAGTGGTTTGGAGTTTGTCCTTAGCCTGGAATTTGTCCTTGTGGCAAGACCATCAGAAACAGTGCAAAGGTCTCATGTTGATTTCCCTGGCAGGGATAAGCGGAATGACTGCTCCTATGGTTAGTGGGGCTCTCTGACCTGCTGGAGATCATGTTGCTTTTACGAGAGAGGAAATCCTCAGGTACTTGGGGTATCCTGAATGGCATGCAGGTAGGAAAAGAGTTGAATTTGAGCTTGAGACATCTTACTCTGTGTGCTCAGAGTAAGCCACCACTTACTGCCTTTGTTAGTTTGCTTGATAGACCAAAAAGGTTGTGCTTTACAAGCTCGTGGGAATTATATTTAAGAAAATTTGGAACTTGATTGTGTTGTAATGGATGTTCTTAGGAATTGTATTGTGCTAGAACAAATTCCCTGAAAAAGAAGTCATAACCAGAATAAATCAGTGACTTTTGTTTTCTTTAGAGAACAGCTGTGGTTGCAGTCCAGAAGTTCACAGAGAGATGTGCCCAGGCACATCTCAGAATTAGGTTCTTATAACTAATGCAAAGAAAAACTTGTGAAAGACAGAAGTACCCTTGACATTTGTTGACAAATAAATAAAAATCAGCTTCTGTGACTTCAACTGAGAACTTCAGCAATTTTTTTTAACAAGTTACAAGATCTTTTAACTAAAACCGTGGAGGTCCACTTTGTGTCTTAGCTATTTTCGTACCTTTTCTTCCTTTCAGAGAGGCCACATTTTCATCTGGCCTGAGATTAGATATTCCAGGTTGTACCAACTGCAGGGAGTTCAAAATACAGGATGAAAGAAGGCTATTCTCAAAAAGCATTAACTGCCATCTGAAATACAAAGATTGTGTCTGCAGATCTGTTGGTGACACAAATATATTGTAGAACTTGTGTCATCCCAATATCACAGTATTTACATACTTCTGAATACTTGTTGGACTTCGAGTGTTGCAGCTAGGAGTAACTTCGCTATGTAGCTGGGACAAACAAAATAAGATGTGTTCTGTGCATTTGAGTTGACCTCACTGTGAATGTGTGGAGATCTGGTTGCAGGTTTGAAACCCGTGTGGGCCAGGACACTTATCCCTGGTCCGTGCCACTTGAAAGCACCACAAGCTTCAAGGGCATGCGGTTACAGCTTCGAATGCTGCTGACACCTGCTTAGCTGCAGCTGCGCTTAAAGTTCCACTTCTCTAAGATGCCAGAGGCTACAGTACTTGAACTAGAATTTCAGTTAAAAGGTTAAAAAGACAAACAACAAAATCATGACCCAATTTCTTAAGCCAGCTCTATTCCAAATCATGATAAAGCAAAACGTATCCTCTTACCTTTAGCTAATCAAGAGGCTCATCTTTGTGGTTTGTGTGAAATATTCTCTGGAGAGCATCCAAAACCTTCTTCCTCTCCAAGGTCTTCCCTGTGCAGGAAGGAACAGCAGGGGATGCAGAGGGGATGGGGGCACGTTGATTCTTGCTGCAGGCTTGATGTATTGGAGCCTAAGTATCAGAAACAAGCCCAAGGACAGACCTACATTTAAATCTAAAGCCAGGAGCCATTTAAAAAAGTGAGATGGAGAACATTTCTAACCTTCTCTCTGAGGCAAAATAAATTAAATTGAATTGAATACTCAGTATATTTCTAATAATTATTCATGCATAGCCTTGAGTATCTCAGATTCTGAAAGAACTTCTTTGGAATTTGATTTGTCCAACAAAAAGATTTTTTTCTAAATACAGATACTAGCACAGTAAGGTTACATTCCTCAGCTGCGAGGACTTATTTATGACAAGGTCAATGTTAAATTAAATATCCACAAGACAACAGGTGGTACAACAACCTGTACTTCTGTAGCTCTTGGATCTGACTTACGAGTGTATTTTTCATTTCTTGGTGGCTGGGGGCAAACAGAGCCCTTGGCCAGCATTTTCGTAGATTGTGATAGCGTGTTTAAAGAGCAAAGCTCAATGCTACGATCTGGGGATATGGTTAGCGATTACTTAGAAGGAAGAGAGGAATATTTGGAAAAGTGGGAACAAAGCCATTTCAGGACATAAAGGTGCTTCCATCCCATCTGAGCTGGCTGCCGTGCATTGGCTTTGTCAGGTGGTGTGTGCCTTTGGGGCAGTGCTTTCCCTTGGACAGCTCCTCATGGAGATGCATGGAAGTTACCGTGCCTGAGCAGAGGGCTGTGGCAGTAGCAGCTTAGGAGTAAGACAAACAAAAGGCATGCACACAGACACATAACATACAGCTCCAGACAACATTGAGTTTTCTTCCTTCTTGCCCCCTTGCCCTGTTCCTTGCCCTTCCTGCAGGCAGGCTGCGGCGAGGTTTTCTGGTGCCTCCCTTCACTGCCTGTGTGGGCATGGCAATGGGAAGGAACCAGTGCCCTCCTCAGCGGGGTGTAGCAGATCGGTATGTGGAACAGAGCAGGGGATTTGCAAAACACTATTCTGTCACTAATTACTCTCTCTATTGCAAAGAGTGAGGCAGGACCTGTGAAAATGAATTCTCTGGTTTCTAGTACGGGAAAAAATGCCTTCTAACAGTCTATGGAAGTACTTCAGATCTCTCTGATGTTGACTTTCCTTATCAGAGACGCTGATGACTTGTTTCCCCTCACCCCTTTAGTACCATGTCCTCAGGCAGAAAACTGTAGCTCATGTGTTCTTTGTGTCAAGAACAAGTATGGATTACAAATGGTTTATTTACTTAGGGATGAGGGGCTTCATCTGTCTTTGGTTTTGTAGTCTTCATATAGAGAGCTATGAACATGTGTGTGCATGCTGTCTGCATATCAGACGAGCTGCACCATGGGCTGAATGGAGCTGCTGGCTTTCCCAGAGATGAAGGATCAGACTGTGGGGGAATGGAGGTAAGATGGTTTTAGTTGGAGCAGGTCTTCGAGAGCAAACTTTTCCTTGGATTCCTTGTCAAAGTGGGTAACACTGAATTATTAGTTTTTTTCACACTCAAGTTTTAAGTTGTATTTTTAAAATGTGGCAGCTATATTGGCTTTCAAAATTTCACTTAGTTGTTCTGAGCATCCTCATGTTTGTGTTAGATTGATTTTTCAAAAAGCTAGTTAAGGTCTTCTCTTGCATTGGTTTGACGGTGCCTGGGCTGTATCTTATAACGGAGGAGTTTGGGATGATGATGAAGAGTTCTACAGTCTTCCTCCTGATGGCTTGCAATGGAGGGATGGCCTATAATGCAGCAATCTTCCCCTACCCTTGTAATTATAGGAAGAATGAGCAGCTAGTTGAAGGAAAAACTGGAAATGACCACGCTTGAAGAAGCTGAAGGTACAGGTAGACTTGTGATCCAGTGTCCTGAATGGGATTTCAAGACTTGTGGTACTTTGCCAACATAGTCATTAAGCTTGAAACTAAGAGTCCTGCCTCATGGTTCCTGATGCATGTTGATACAGTCTGGTCTGGGGAAGCTGCGTATCAGGAGCAGCAGGAGTATCTCTGGGTAATTTGAGGATTTCCCCTTCTGGTCCAACAATGGAGTAAAGTGAATCACTCCATTTTGGATGTAGGTAATGGTTATCTGGGAAGTGGTATTTACTGGGCAAGAACAGAGACAGGAGCATGGGATTTTGAGACTCCTACAGCTGATATCCTGCTGTGTCTCCCTGACTTTTCCTTTGCTTCCTCTAAGCAAGACCACAGTGTTTGTCTTGGGAGGACACCAACACATTCTGCTAACACAGGTAGCTGTATTTTTTCCTCACAGTACTTTGGGGCATTTCTTCAGGTTTCTCTTTAATATTCACAACAGCTGAAATCCTTCTTCTGTTAGCAGGATCTATTACAACTTTTGCTCAAACAGTTCTCTGAACTCTGAACTGTACTATTAGTCTCTTGGAAGTTTTCTTTTTTTTCTTTAATCATCTTTTGCAGCTTTTGTTTAGGTTGTGCTATCTAATTTGAAATGTCATGTGTTCTTTGGGTCTCAAGACACCGTTGAAACAAGTTGTTGTTGGAATGTCCTCTTTATTTTCCCCTCAGCATGATCAGCTTGTGAAAACGTGGCTGTGTGTTCATCCTTTGGGTAAAATTCTTTATCCTGATTTCTGCTTCTAGAGTTATTGTCAAAATGTTATTTTGCCTAAATCCTGCAGACTGCAGTACTGGTCCCATGCCTGATCTGCTGAAGAGCTGCTCCTGCCTTCCACCATGGCTGCTCTCACTACATATTTAAAGAGGCTCTGAAGATATGCAGATTAGATTCCTACTGATAGTTTCAAGCAGCTCATTATTAATTATTCAGTGTGTGGTGACTAGGCATGCTTCTTCATGCACAGTAGTTCAGACAGCATATAGCACTTAGTCACATGAATATGGGAACCTGTTCCAAGGAAGAACATGTAATAACCTTGAAAGAGAAAAAAAAATATTTTGGGTGCTTCTTCACAATAGAAGCAAATACAGATTTGCATAATTAGTATTAGGATCAACTGCATGTCTGTGCTCTTGTGCCTCTTCCTTGATTAGGAGTCTAAAAAGTAATGTACTGGTTGTTTTGGGGTGAGGGAGATGCAGGTGATGTAGCTGTTCATGACTGTGTTGCCTATGTTACCAAAAAATATTTATCTTAAGCTCCACCTCCTGTATTCTACAGTGATCTGCTGTGCTTTCTTTCAGTGAGGGAGATGTTTCCTTTCCTCCTGAGATGCTGTTTATGTGATGCAGTGTGAGGTGCTTTCACAGATGCGTTCTGTGATTTGTGAATTCTGTGTTAGAACTGATCCGTGGAGTCTCAGTGGGAAGGTTTTCTTCCCCCTTGCTAATAACAGCCACTCTGCAGCCCAAGAGGACACGCAGAGTTTTAACTGCTTTCACATTGTCAAATGCAGTCATGTGGCAATGAAGTTTTCTGAAAGTTTTTTCTGTCAGTGAAATAGCAGAGCTATTTCATTAGAAATGTTATAAACCAGGTACTATAACAATAAGCCTGACACTGTGTCAATCTTGTAGTGCTTGTGTGTGTGCCTGTGCTTGTGTGGATGTTTCAAGAGGCAGAATCATGTTGGCATCAGCAGCAGAGGAGCTGAAGAGTTGTACATTGATTTCAGCATGTATTGTTCTCTACAACTCAAAATAGCAGAGCTCATTGGAGTTCATTGTGGATCAATGATCACTTCCTAAGGGAGCAAAAAGAAAACATGAGTGTTCTTAATCCACTTCTTTTTTGTAATGGGAGAAGGGGCACAGACAGTTTCAAAATATTGCCGTGAGCAGCGAAGTTTCTCCAGGCAGCAATACAATCCTGTGTTTTGTTGATCTTGTCTCCTGTTCTCTCTTGAAGAAACCACACAGATAGAAGATCCGCGCGTGCAGTGGCGGCGGGAGCAGGAGCATATGCTCAAGGACTATCTTGTCCTTGCCCAAGAAGCAATTGCTGCACAGAAGGAGATCTATCAAGTGAAACAGCAGAGGCTTGAGTTGGCCCAGCAGGAATATCGGCAGCTGCACGATGTTTGGGAGCACAAACTGGGCTCTCAGACCAGCTGTGAGTATTACCAAATGACTTTCTCAGTCAGATCCTACTAAGACAATAAAATACTTGAAGCTGATCCTCTAACAGGGCACCTTGGTAATGCCTTGTCAAGTGCTCTTCGTTTGCTTTTGAGACAAACTGAGCAGTAGTTGCTTAACACCTATTTGCTAAAGGATAATTATGAACACTGTGACTGTGGTTTGCCTTGTCACTGGATGTGGTGTGCAGATTTTCAGCATGGACTTTAACAAATGTGGAGGAAAAAAAAAGGTTCTGTGTTGTGTTCCTTGATTCATCTGTCCAAAGTACAGAAACAAGGCAAGAAGGCTCTTGGGTAGCGTTCTCAGCTCTCTTTGGAGTTTAACATCCCGAGTGGTTTAGTGACTGTCTCAGAGATCTGAGGGATCTGTACGTTATGTCAAGTAAACCTAACACTGGTGGAGTATCTGTGCATGAAGAACGTTGCTTTCTGCTCCATCTTCTCTGTCACAGCAGAAAATATCAATACCTATTGCTTCAAAAACTGGCACAGAGAAGTTTATAGATGGGCAAGATCCTGCTTGCTGTTACTGGTTAGGAACTGGAAAACGCTCAGAGGAGGATGTGTTTCATGCAGGTGTCTCACTGCTTTCTTCACAATCCTCATTATTGTAAACTTGGTTCTTGACAGCCATATCAAAGAACTAACCCCTCCACCCTGCCCTGCTGTCTTTTCACTCTTTCTGGTTTACATACTGTGATGAATTCAAGTGGCTCATCCTGTGCCTGATATCAAAAAGAATTTACGTAGTTTTGTCCTTGAAGGGTTCTTAAAATTTGAATAGGGTCCTGTCATCTCTGAAGTAAAGTTTTTGGTCTTAAGCAGCACTCTACTTAAGTACTGATGTATTAAAGCAATATGTTATGAACATAAATTGCTTTGGTGTGGTGCTGTCTATCTGTAAAAAATACAACTAAAGAGCTAGAATTTTTTCCCATGTTTTGTTGGGCAGAAACTGGCTGCAAGGGTCAAAATAACTCCCTTGCCTACAGCTACTTCTAACAACATTGCACACTGGGGGGCTTCTGTACCTTCTGAAGCATAAGGGCTTTAAGCACCACTGAGAAAAGAGTTCTACTCTTAATGGGACATTGATTTAATCCAATGTGACACATTGGATGATTGGTTATGTCTTCAAGCCTGTGAGAAGGCTGGCATCACCTTGATCAGTTTCTTGTTCTTAGCTTTTCTTTATTTCTAAACGTTCAGTGGAGTGTTTACACATCAGCAAAGTCTAAAAAATAGAATAAATCTTTATGCAGTGTTTTCCCCTCAGTTGTGCTAAATGTTTTTGGAAGACATGCAAGAGGTGAGAAGAGATTCTGGCAAACTTGATTCGTAGTGGGGCTGGTAGAGTAAGAGAGGATGAAAAAGCTGCTAAATTTGGTGTTTGTTTTGCTCTAGTGCTGTCTGGCTCATCATCAAGTTCCAAGTATGACCCAGAGATCCTCAAAGCAGAGATTGCTACAACAAAATCCAGGGTAAGAAGTATGAGTGGACTTTCACTTGCCATGAGTAATCTTCAGATATTTCCAAAGCTCATGAAAAATTTTAAAGGGAGATACCAAAGCAGTTGAAAGAGCTAATGTTGCCATCCATTATCTAGGAGATAAAATATCAGAATTCTCAAATGTTACCGGCGTAGTTTGAAACAATTGTTTTCCTAATAGACTTTAGACTTCCTTGTATGTCGATAGGACTTTTTGCTCCATTTAACTGCGTGCTGGCTCCTCGGTTCAGTGCAGCAGCAGAGAGCTGCAAGCTCTCTCCAGAGACTGGCAGCTGTTTTGTGGTGAGCTCAGGGCAGATTGTTAGCAGCAGCAATGTGCTCTCTCATGCAGAGCTCAGTTTGGGAAGAAGAAAGGACTGAAGTAAAGTAGGTCAGTCTGGCCTCTGTGGAGGAATATAAAACAGCAAGCTGTAGGGTCAGTGGACTTACAATATGGATTGTCGTCCTGCTGTGTTACTCGTGCAGTGGAGCCTTTCAATTTCCTATCTTGGAGGATGGTTTGTATCATAGCAGTGTAACTCTGGTCCTGATGCTTAACACTTTTTAATGACTGAGATGATTTTAAACATCAGTGAGTAAAATCAGCATGAATTTCTTTCCTGGCTTTTGAATTTTTCTCAGCTTTTCTGTTTATGAGGTTGTAGCTTCTGTTGAGCTCCTGATGAAATGATGTGACATCTGGGTGTTAGATAAATCCCTGCCCACTGATAATGTCCCGATGAAGATGCAGCCAGGGCCGTTAGCTGCTGTTGAGACGGAGTGATTCTCTGGAAACTTTGTCTAGATAATACTGTCTACACTGAAAAAGTTCTGAATTGAATGAATAGTTCTGTACCTAAATACTCATGTGAAATATTGTTCTAAACATGTAACACCTTCCTACAGGTCAATAAACTGAAGAGAGAGGTAGCTCACATGAAGCAAGAACTCCAGTACAAAGAGCATGGATTTCAAACACTGAAGAAGTAAGTTTGATCTGAAGATCTTACTTTCAGTGCAGAACATCTCTGGCTTGTAATGCATCCTCTTCTATGTTTGTAAATAGCTGCCTAAAGAACATAAGCTGAACTCTGCTGCTGAAATCGTTAGGCACATGCAACCCAAAGCCATGGCGTTAGTTCCCTCAAATCTATGCCTTTATGTGATTGGCTACATCAGAACTGGCTTCATGGTGAAAAGATTTTGAACCAAGATGCTATCGTTAAGTGTAATTCTGTTTTGCTCAGTATTTGTCAATAACGATAACACAGTACAGCCTATTGTCTTTGTTATAAGGGTCATTGTTTTAGGTCACTGAGTTAAAAATTGGGATGGAGGAGAAGGGGAGAAAAAGCTTCAGGTACTTATCTCTGTATGTACACAGCTGGCATCTTTTAAGTAATGTCACTGATGAGTATCCTATCAATTTTTTTCTAAGTGCCAACTTCAGTAAATAGTACTTTCAGAAGAGGGAAGGATGAAGTACCTTGTACTTAGGTTGCACCTTCAAATATATCCATGTACGTGAGGTCTGTGCCTGGTCTTCAAAATCGTGACTTAAAATACGGTTACCGTCCAGTTAACTTCTCTGGGTTACAAACAACGTAATTAGCAGCAGTCTGTCTAAACGCTGTATTTTTTTGTTCTCTCATCCTTTTCCTCCCTAAGAGTCAAAGGAATTGTGTGGCTAAAATCAGTCTCGAAGTTTAACGTGCTTCCAAGTGAAGTAACTTAAAAGGAACAAAGAACTCTAACCATTGCTGCTTGTCTCTGTGATACTTAGTGTGTTTTCTTAAAAATGTATGTCAAGATGTGTGCATCTAGGATTATTTGAATTAATTGCATTACATAAAATGTTAGCTTACTGTATGTGGTTTTTTTTTCAATTTCCATGCAGAATTGATATGAAAATGTCTGATACTCAAGGTGGCTACAAACTTGATGAGGCACAAGCCATTTTAAGTGAAATGAAAGCTCTCAAGAAGGCCATCACATCAGGGGAGAAGGAAAAGCAAGACCTCATCCAGGTAGTGAAACAGCTTGGTTTTATAGTATTTTGTCCCCATTAATATGAAGTTGAATTTAAGTAATTTGAGTATTTTGACTTTCAGACATCATTTAGATTGTATTAACGTGAAGCAGTTCTATCCTGTGGATCTTCTTATTCCTCAGATGATGGAAATAAGAAATATGAAATATCATAACTGACAGTAGTAAGCACTTGGTTAGAGACGGGCTTTTGTCTCAGGGTTTATTGATGAAGAATGAGCCGGTGTGCCTGTCTGTCAAAGAGCAGGTCTGCAGAAGCTTTGAAAAAACTGTGGCCCCTTTGGTCTGCCTCTTCCAGCAGGCTCCCAGCAGAGAGCCTGTCTGCATGTGGGCCTGAGAGTATGCTAATGCCCTGTGCACTCAGACACACGGGCTTCTCCGTGCTGTGGGAGGTGCAGCCCAGCCTTGCCTGGCCTCATGTTTGCAGGGTCTGACTGCGCACACTGAACACAGCCAGATCTTAATCACATAGCTTCAGCCAAAGCTATTATAGCTGCCAAGGTATTTTGAGTGAAATAGAGTTCATATGATGATTTTTTTTTTTTTTTTGGTTTTAGAGTTTGGCCAGGTTAAAAGACAGCTTCGTGAATGACAGAGGATCACAGTCAGACCTGTGGGCCAGCAGCACATCCTTAGAAAGCTCCAGCCCTTCATTACCCAGGCAGTACCTGGACGTCAGCTCCCAGACAGACATTTCAGGAAATGTAAGTAATGAGAAACCAATTGCATGTGGAAACATTCCTGTGAACTCAAATAGTACCACCTTAGTGCAAGGTTTCAAGCGTGGGCAAATCTCTATGGAATGATAACCATCTCCTGGTTTAAACTTCCGTGTGGCCTTCATTTTTGTGTGCAGTGTTAATGCATCTCTGAAGGCAGCCTGCTGTTTCCCCATGCTCTGTGTCTATTAGAACAAGCCAGGTGGGAATAAAAGGAAAGGAAGTTTTACTTTGCCTGTAGGTGTAGCTTCGTGGGATGTGAATATTCCCACAGCTCTTTGTAACAGTGATGCACCACTAGACAAGAAACACTCAGCAGCTACATATGGGCTAATCTCTAATGAGGACTCTTTCCTTAACAGTGCATTTTGCTTTCAGCTTGTGAATGTTAGCGAGTGAGAATGATGGCATATGTGCAGATATTTTGAGGCCACTAAACATGTGTAGTGCCTTCAAGTCCCACTTGTGCTTCAAGATCATAATTGTCAGGCTTGTGCCAGCCTCAGGAAGGGCTCGAACAGTGCTGTGCATGCATTGCATGTCTCACAGGACATCACAGAAGTCTCTCTTGTGAACCCTTACTTAAATGTTCGTGGCCATATTTCAGTCAGGGCCACACGTGATTAAAGATCTGCTGATTTGGCCATGATGGACTATTGCTTGTCTTGAAGATTTTACTGTCAAAGTAAGATGTCATTCAGAATAAAATGTGGCACAGCCCTTTAAGTTTACAACCAGCATTTAAGAAAGATTTCAAAACTACTTGTGTGCATGTGAGAATAGAAGCCTGAGATGCATGTGGTAGGTACTCAAATATGATGAGTGAAGCTAAAGAGCTTCTGAATCTTGTGGGAAGTGTTTTCCCTTTATGTGATTGGTTTAACTAGATAAATTAGTTGGATAAGAGTGAGTGTAACTTGTAACATCATCAATTTCAATAGGAAATGTCAAAATCGGAGTCGTTACTAATTTACTGATTTTGTTTTGTCTCAGTTTATTACCAGCAGCAATAACCAGTTGGCTGAGAAAGTAAGATTACGCCTTCGATATGAAGAAGCAAAGAGAAGGTAATTCTATGCTCTGTTCTACCTTATGGCTGTCATACAGCTTATGTTGAAGATATGTTTCACTAGAAAAAGTGCCACTCAGGTTGAAATCCAAAGCTACTGCTAATTAAACATGCTAATCTGTGAGCCAGTGAGGCAACAAGCTTTCTGGGCCAACGTTATCATTTAAGAAATAAATGTCCATCCTAGAAGTTACGAAGGAGTGACTAACCCATCAAGAACTCAGCCTAGCCACACCTGCAGGGATATAAGTGGTTTTGCTGCCTGTTGCCAATGCTTCCCCATTCCAAACAAGGAGACTGTACTGAAAGGCATCTCGTTGCCTTATTCAAAATGTAATGAATGTTTGCATGGCTTCAAGTCAGATAAGGAGAAATGCGTATTGCGTTCACACCTAGCATACCGAGGCTTGGTTGAATGACTGCAATTCGAGTGCTTGTCTGCTTACCTGTAAGAATGTAAACTTTCACCCTTGCTCTGTGATCTGAGATGAATGGATTTTTTTTTTTTTTAATCATATCTACTTAGAAAACTTTTGCCAAAAATTAGATTGAGTCTTTATTATAGATCATAGAATCATAGAATGGTTCAGGTTGGAAGGGACCTTAGAGATCATCTTGTTCCAACCCCCCTGCCATGGGCAAGGACACCTCCCTCTAAACCAGGTTGCCCAAAGCCCCATCCAGCCTGGCTTTGAATACTTCCAGGGAGGGGGCATCCACAACTTCTCTGGGCAACCTGTTCCAGTGTCTCACCACCCTCACAGTGAAGAATTTCTTCCTTATGTCTAGTCTAAATCTACCCTTTTCCAGTTTATAACCATTACCCCTTGTCCTGTCATTATTTATCCTCGTAAAAAGCCCCTCCCCAGCTTTCCTGCAGGCCCCCTTCAGGTACTGGAAGGCTGCTACTTCAGCTGTTTAGGAGGTCCATGTATTTTTATGGACTGATGCTATAGTTAAATGAAAAAACATGAAGTGATACTATTTCGGTGGACTTTGGCTGGGCTAGTCCTTGTTCAGAGGTGTAGCCATCAGCGGTGGTATTTTCACCTTTAACTGCTCCAAAGGGACTTGCTCATTCCAGAGCAGCGATCTTCAGTTGTATGGTACAATCTGTACTTGGGATGTTTGTAAGGAGAAGAAT
>WBMW01005527.1:2583889-2597400 GCA_013396635.1 Penelope pileata
ACAAGGCTTAAGGTTGAGGTTACTCATAGTGTTCTCGTTTTAGTATCCTGGCACGGTCCACAGGCAGAATGTTTCTCAGTGGCATAAATTTTGATCTGTATCTGTGGTAGTTGTCAAAGAATGTGTGTGCCCAGCTACTTTTGACAGGAGCTTACGCTTCTGTAGGTAGAGAAGGTTTATCCGAACTGACTGTTTTGCCAATCCAAGATAAACATCTACCATAATATTCAAATCATTCTGCCATTAAAAAAATATAAAATGATTAATCTTCCAGATGCAGTTGTTAATGTTTGTGTTAAAATTTATTCTTTTAAACTTTGTTCAGGATTGCAATTTAATTTACACTGTCTTTACATCACCAGATTGAACACTCTTACTTTAACCTGTATTTTTTCAAAGGGGCAAGTGAGTAAAAATGAACCTGAAGAGAAAATTAATACACTCTTTGCAGAGAGCCAGAGCATTATAAAGGCAAGCTAATGTTTTGTTTGAAGTAATGAAGAAGTGCATACAACAGCCTTGCTGTTAAATGAAGTTTGAAACCTCATGTCTCTCTTAGATAATTTATAGATTTTCTCCTAGTTTAAAAAGCACTGAGGAAAGATAGATCTGAAAGAGAGTGAATAATTGATGCTGAAATTAAAAGATCTCCAGCTATCAGAGCACTGTGGTTTTGGCATAGTGTTCAGTAGGAGCTGCAGAAGCAAAAACCATAACTGATTTTAAGCTGGAATAATGTTATGGATATAGTGATGAGCAAGGAACCTTCTGCTGCTGTGAAAATTCCCCTTTGTGATGTGTGTTAGTGTCTCCTGTCCGCACAACAGAATGTTAAAATGTTTCAAGAACAAAAGAGGAGCATGGACTTTTCTCATGCATGTAATTATGAAGGGAGACAAATGGTAGGGACACATCTGTCTTACTAGCTCTGCATTGCCTGGAAGGATAAATCTTAAGGCTTTCAAATCAAGGTGATTTCATATTAGGTAGGTTAGAGCTGCTAGATTTGCAAGGTACTGATGATTTTGAAAGCAGGCAGTAGTAGACGCTGTTTACACTGTTGTGGACCAGACTAAGGCTCCAGGTGTAGGAGAATATCTCGTTGAACTTCAGTCAGAGCTTCTAGGGTGCAATTCTGTGTTTCCCCCATCCAGCACAAAGTTCTTTTCTTTCATGGCTTAGTCAAGCTATGAGAGCCCTGAAGTAGAACGTGTCAAACATGCACAAAGGGAACAAGGGACGACTGCAGTGACAAACTTTTACAATTGGTTTGGAAACTGACAATAGGCTAGTGTCAAAAGAGATGTTAGTGCTGCATCTCTACAAGGAGACTGCTGATAATTCTGGGCTTCTCAAAAGTATGTTTTATGTTCTCCTAAATTAGAATATTTTAATGTCACTTAGACTGGAACAGTGGTGGGTATTTCACTGGTCAGTTTTTAGAGTGCATCTTCCTCTTGAATTTTTCTGAAGGACAGAGACCAATCCAATAGAATCACCCACTAATGACTGGTTGGAGATGCACATGTTGACATACAAATCTCTGGAGATGCGTGTACTCTGTAATCTCCAAAAAGACTAAAAATGGTGCATGTTGTGCCTATATCACATAAAAATACCAGCTTTCTCAAGTGGGGGAAAAAAATGACTTGATATGACAATGAATAAATAAATAAACTACCTTTTCTAGTTAAGAAAATAGACAAAATGCTGAAGTTTTGTTGACTTTGTTCAGTCTTGCAAGCTAGTAGCCACTCAGATTCTGTGTGCCTTGAGCTGAGTGTTGGTGATTTCCTTGCAATGCAAACCTAGCTTGGTACCTCAGTTACATAGTTCAAATTCAGTCAGAATGCCAAAGGGCTGGAGTTTTCAGTCAGGTGTCAGTCTGCAGAGCATTTCTTTTGTAATGATACTGTTTTATTGGACTAGAAAAACTAGTCCAATCAATAATGATAATTTACAGAACAGGGTAAAAGCTGGGCTTAGCTTGACAATGCTGCTAGACTCAGAAATGCATAGAGAACAAATTCCAGTGGAAAAGCCATATCCATGCAAATGTATGCCAGAAGTGATCAGATTAATGCCAACCAATCCTCTTAAACTCATATCCCTTCAAAATGCACAGAGGAATTCTTGGATTATGAATTAATGCCATTGTTAATTCTTTGTTGGAGCACAGCACTGCGTTTAATCAGGCACTCTAAAATAAAGTAGCTCCTAAGAAAACCTAAAAATAGTTGAGTTGAATATCTAACTATTATGGACTTCTAATTAGAGTAAGCAACCTGCTGTGGGAAATGGCTTTAATGAAGAAAATGAGGCTTCTCTTCAGAGAGGTGATCTCTGGTCTGTCTCCTGTAAGGGAGGAGGCAGGTCAGTCTGTGTGAGCCTGATTTTGCACCTTGATTTCACAGGCTGATTTGGGGCTTAAGTTCCTCTTGGCATGTGGAGCTTGGGAGACAAGGCTTTATTCTTCAAGGCCATTCAGCAGTTGTGTAGCTGCTGCTGCCCAGAGCTGCATTTTATTACTCAAACCACTTCACAGTAAGTTTGTTAGGTGGTGGGCACCACCCTGTGCACCTCCGTAGCACGAAGCAGGTTCTCGAAAGAACAATCCAAGTTAGTGTCCACAGCTGTTTGTTGTGCCCAACTTAAGTCCAGTAACTCCATCAGATCCCAAAGCCTTTTTTAAGGGGAAGTGAGCACTTGGCTGTCATTTTGCATTTACAGCGTGTCACTTTGGTTTCTCGTGTATTTACTGAACCTGAATGAGGTGCATATTTAATCACACGAAGGGGATGTGCGTGCCTTGACTGTTGGCTGTTCAGTCAGGTGACTTTTTTTTCTTTTTGCAGGTATCTTGCCTTGCTCCTTGTTTGAATTCTAAGCTCTTGTAACTTCTCCTTCCCAGCCCCTTCTGCCTTTCTTGCTCTCCACTCTGTCGTGTTTATAAGTACAAGTTCCAGAAATGCAAGTCAGTGGTAGCTCTTACTTCATTTTTACTATTGTTTCTTGCTGAACTACAACAGTTTTCCCCTCAGGTCATGAGTTTAAGTCAGCGATTGCTAAGGAGACTGCTTTCCCTGGGATGGCTGACATGGCTGCCCTCAGTTCCATACCGTGCCCCACTGCAGGTTTTTTGGCTTGCCTCTCTCTGTTGCATTGCAAAGCAGATCATTTTTAGAGCAGCTCGAATACTTTGGAAATAGGGAATGGGCAGATAGTTGGAGTGAGCTGCTGCCTCAACCGCCATGAGCTGTGCTATCCTCTACTGCCTGTGAAAGCTGCTGTTAAGCTCTAGGTCTGTATTGCTGTTGACTTCTTAGTGATCATCTTCCTGCTTGAGGTAATGTAGTGTGGTGCTAAAGGGTTAGTGACACAGACTTGAAACTGAAATCTGGAATGATGCCTTAAATCAAAAAGGACTTCAAATTTCATGCAAAGAAGTGACTCTGGATTTAGGTAGAGATTGTAATGCCTCTGACTTCTCACATCCTGTTGTGCCAGAAGTAGCCTTGCTCTTAAGTATTTGCATAAAGCTCAGTGTTGGGTCAATGGTTGGATTCTTCTAGTAGTAAATGCACGTGATTAACTTCCTCATTGTAAAAACAGAATATCTTTCTAAACTTTGGAGTATCCAGTGATTTTTATTAGCTTATTTGATTTTTCTATGGGGAGCATAGAGTTCTCTTCCATAAAACTGAGTGAAGGTATTTACTGCATGATCCTCTCCACCCTAAGTACTGAGGTCGTTACAGCATGTGGAACGCCTCTATAGCCTGTGTGACAGCTTTTTGAGATCCAGAGTTTTTAGTGCTATTCCCTGACTGATGGAAACATTGAGTTAGCTAGGGACCTGGCTTACCATTGGGAGTAAATGTGAGTTCAAGTCCCATTCTGCATGTCAGCTTCCTGTCAGTGCCATGCTTGACAGCAGCCTCATAAGCAGAGCATAAGGTGAGGTTAGTTGTCCCTGAGCTCAGATTCTTCTTCGGGGTTATGGAAGATGTGGTTGGCCATGGTACATCTTTGTATGTCTACAGAGCAGTAGCTCAAATGCTCCTTGTGGAATAAATGCTTGATCTTCTTACTTTTTTTTTTTTTTTTGACTGCAGAATAGCAAACCTGAAAATACAGCTGGCAAAGCTTGACAGTGAGGCCTGGCCTGGCGTGCTGGATTCTGAGCGGGATCGTCTAATATTAATTAATGAGAAGGAGGAGCTCTTAAAAGAAATGCGATTTATTAGCCCCAGGAAATGGACTCGGGGAGAGGTAGAGAGACTGGAGACTGAGAGAAAACGCTTAGAGGAAGATCTTCAGGCTGCTAGAGACACTCAGAGCAAAGCTCTAACTGAGAGGTAGGTTGCTGGGTGTAGGGCAGTGCCTGCATCATCGGGCGGGAGGAAATCAGGAGCAGGCAGCAGCATCTCCTGGCTGGATGCTAATAGCAGTGTGCTCTCAGACTTGGGTAAGACTTTCTGAAATCATCACCCCCAGGAAACTGAGTGCAGTTGTTAATCTCCCAGTGGGGAGGGACTGTTAGGGCACCTTCCTGCAGATGGATCCTATATGAATGGGAAAGTAAGAAATACTCAAAATAACTCATGTAATGCTAGGTTACTATACTGTTCCTATTTGCAGCCAGCTCTTCACAGCAGCTTCTGCAGTTGCTTTGCAGTCTGGAGCTTGGTAAATGTCAACAGATGGAGTTTTAAATTTTTAACATTTTTTATTTGTTCTGAGCATCCCTGTATGTGATTCCTGCAGGAACTGGTATTTGACAGATCTGTGGGATTTGCATGGACTATCCTGTGAATCTGAATTAGCTGAAAGAAGTAGGAACTATCCTCCCTAATTTTGCTTGTGTTGCAATAGGAGATCTCCTGAGAACATACCCTGAAGATGAATACTTCATTAGGTGGTGCCTACAACTGCTTTACAGTCTGGATGTATTAACGTGGGTGCCTATGGCAGTATTACTTTAGTTGCAGTCTCTTCGATTTATATGGAATAAGTGTATTGCATTCATTTTCTCTCTGTTTCCATTTCTTCTACATGCTCAGTACGGAGACTACACACATTTTCTATGTAATATTTTTGTGGTTTTATCATACCGGAAAAATTTTAGGTGTCTCAGCTACAGCATTTCTACCAGCCTGAAAAATCTGTGGTTGACTAAATATTTTGTGTTGATGTAAAATGAACATTTTCTTTGGTGATTTTTAGAAAAAGTCATACTGAGATGGTTAATAACTAAATCATATAACCCTTACTTGAAAGCAAATGAAAGCACTTTCACCTTTCTTAGCACAGTGACTGTAAGAACACAGTATTGTACAGCAAGCAGAATCTGTCAGACTTCTTGTGAGGCTTGACCCTAAGAAACATTGGCTTCCATATTATTATATGTAATTCCTTTTGCTGTTGTGAATGTTTTCAGGATTCAGTTCTGCTTTTTAAGAGTATTGGAAATCGCTAAGCACCTACACATTTGTCTGACTACTGTCCTACTTTACACTGTGCATTCTCACTTGCTTTAGA
Source organism: Penelope pileata (assembly GCA_013396635.1). NCBI lineage: Eukaryota > Metazoa > Chordata > Aves > Galliformes > Cracidae > Penelope > Penelope pileata. The sequence goes on from WBMW01005527.1 coordinate 2,589,431, forward strand.
AGGATTTAACAGAAGAAATAGAATTTCCCTTTGGTCTTCATTTTAAATTGTAAATGCTTCTTTACATCATTTTTCTTCTTTCCTCTTAGATTGAAGTTGAATAGCAAAAGAAATCAGCTAGTCAGAGAACTGGAAGAAACAACACGATTAGTTGCAATGCTACACACCCAGCTGAAAAGGTATGTAACCTCTTACAGAATTGGAGGTTCTTGAGCTGCACACAGTGTAACTGCCCTTTCTCTACTAACAACTTCATCTCCAAGCTGAGTGATCTAAAAGGCCTTTACTTATAGTAGCTGCCTAAGATCCCTGTGTAGTCAGTGGCAGGAGGACCCTTGAGGGTTACATGTCCCACTCAGTTTAGACAGGAGCTTTGGAATGGGATAAGTACCTTTGTTGTAATACAGAACAACAAAGACAACAGAACGAGTTTCAACAATCCCTTTTATTTCTTACATGGGACACTTAGGTGACCACAGCTAGGTAAGATTTTTTTTGCAAATGTTTGGAACTATTTTATTAATAAGTATGTTAAAGGCAGCTTAATATTCACACAGCAGGTGTAATGAATCAAAGTAATGGAAATACGCGTTAATATGTTGTGATTCCAACTGTGCTGTTGCTTGCAATGTAGACAATGCATTGTGATATCCTTGAATCTACTGTGGTTAACGTGGTATATAGAAATACTTCTGCAGTCATAATGCAGCCTGCTTATTCAGCCTGCAGGTTTTGAAAGAGCATAGAATTTCTGTTCTCAGAGACAAATGCATGACTGTAAGCATTAATGGCAAGTGTGTCTTCAGCCTTTTGATCAGGAAGAGTGCTTGGGGTTTTTCTTTGAGGTTTTTCCTATCTGTACTGAATTTATTCTGTTTGTAGCTTCTGTTCCACTTGGATTCTGTTTCATGTTATGAAGATGATACCGAAAAGACTGGAAAAAATCGTAGTGCAAGACTGATTTGTAAATAAGCCACCATGGAGAATAGCTATCTGTGATGTTCTTGTGCAGTGGAGCTGCATCATTTTGGTTTCTTCTAGCTGATCAGGGATCTTTTGAGGTGACCAAGAAGCATGTGAAACTAATTTTTTCCTAACTATGTGCCCAGTGTTCTTGGCATGCTCCTTCATAAGAATAAGCCTTTGCTATTAACCCCATAATACAAAATGTCTGCCATTCAAAGGTACGCACACAATGAAGTTGAGCCCAATTTGTTGATAAGGAAAAGGTTAATTTAAAACAAAAACAAAAAGCCCACTCAATTTCTGTAGCAAAGTACCGAGGTGCTATACATCTAGTAGTTCTTGACAGATTTGTGTAGTGCCAAAATGGAAAAATGTTTATCATATTTCGATTGTCATGTTTTACTCAAAAGCTTTTTTTAAACAAACATGCAGTGCACATCTGTTATACAAATGAAGACAGCCTGTGCCAAAATTATACTGAATCCTTTTTCTTGTAAGGTCAGAAGCATAATATCATGATAAAGCTTCTAGCTTTTTCCCATAAATAATGGATTATTAGGCTTATTAACATCCTCACTGTTTCTCAGTGAGGCAATGTAAGCCACTTGTACATTTATAGATATGGATTAGCTATTAAAAACCTCTGAAGTGAGGGTTAAGAGGTCTTTAAACTGTAACGAGCAAGGTATTTAATATCCAGAGCAGCAGAGTTGATTTAAATGGAATTTCTAAGGATGGTGTACATAGTGCTAGAGGACTAAGCACTTGCTTAAAACTGATTTCACTGTCAGTTATATTTTGAAACGAGATCTCTAGGGATAAATAATTAGAGGCCTGATTTGATAGTCCAGCCCCAGCTGTTACCCTTGTTCTTAAGGCACTGGAGTCCATGTGGCAGCCTTTCATGTAGAGAAATCCTTCCAGTTTTCTGGGAACTGCTGCATGCTGTGTGGGCTGCATGTCTGAGGACCAGTTTCAGGCAGCTGGTATTATCCTTTTGAGTGGGGTTCCAAAATTTAGGTAAATGGGAATTTTCTTCTGTATGGACAGACAGTTGCAATAACTTGATCTGCTTGCATGACCTTGCTCCTTTGTTTTTTGTTTTTGTGGTTTTCTTTGGAGATTAACAGCAACCACAGATTTTTTTCAGACAGAAGTGGGAGGTGAATGTTGTCGCTAATTTTTGATTGCTTTCCAAGTGTTTTAGTGTTGCTTTGGCTAAACAAGGGTTTTTAGAAGAATGATAATGGTGAGCTTAAAAACGTAGATGAACGGTATTTTTATTAAAAGTGGCTTTTTGCCACTGAGTAGACTGTGATTCTGGACTGTTATGGGGGCTAATGCACATGGCCTGAGCTGACAAAGCAAAATGCATTCTGTGGGCTTGGAGACTTGGTGATATTGCAGCATCTGTGTCAGAAATCAGGAAGTACAGTATAACTGTTTTCTGACTTGTCTCCTTCAGTCTCTCCACCAGCATGCTTTCCCTCTCCTCGAGTAGCAGCCCTGGCTCTCTTGCATCCAGCAGAGGATCTCTCGCAACCTCCAGCCAGGATTCATCCACCTCTGCCAGCTTCACTGACCTCTACTGTGAGCACATGGAGCAGTTGGAGCAGCTGGACTCAGACTATCAGAACAAGATTGACTTGCTCTTGGAAGGAGCCACTGGATTTAGGCCATCAGGCTGTATCACCACTATTCATGAAAATGAAGTAGCAAAAACTCACAAAGCAGATGCCACCGGTCGCATACAGGCTCTGAGATCATTGTCCGGTACTCCAAAATCCATGACATCACTATCTCCAAGGTCATCTCTTTCTTCTCCATCTCCACCTTGCTCTCCGCTGGTGATAGACCCACTCCTCACTGGTGATGCCTTTTCAAGCCATATGGATTTTGATGATACAGAGATAAGTACAAATCTCTCAGAACTTGCCCTAAACGTTGGGAATGGCAACTGTAGGCTGGAAGAGCCTAGAGCAGGAGATAAACATCTAGGTCAAGGTATGATAATATTTGTATGCATGTGCATGGATCTATTTTTAATGTAGTTTATAAAACATTAATCAGCAAGCATTGCTAAAGCTGTCTCTCATTTTGATATCTGTGTTGAAAAGTGTATTCAGAAGCACATCCTACCCTGCCTGGGAGAAAGGACTGGTATCTTAATTGGTGCACAAAAATACCACTGATCCGATGACTTGTCCAGAAAAGAGTTTTTAGTGTTGTTGCCTGTATGCATGAATATAAATGACTGTGCTGGGATGTCTGGATTAGTTAGGCATTATAGTACTCAGAGCGTGGTCTAGCGTGTTGGGTCTGAAACTAGGAGGCACGTAATGCCATATTGACAAAAACTTTTTGGCTAAGCCTCTGAGGATGACTGGGAAGGCCATTCCGCTTAGCAGTTAAAAAATAATCATCAAAACCCTTCCCTGCCACTCCAGCATAGATGACAACTCACTCTGGTTCCCAGTAAATCAGTGGCAATGAATTCATTAACATTAGCTGAGCAGACATGTCAAGGCTGTGCTGGAGTTTCTGCTTTTTTGAGGGGGATGGTCTCTTAGCAACAAAAACGTGTTGAGATTGTAAGCATGATAAAACAAGACATTTAGAGAGGGAATGTTCTGATGCATGCATATGGCTTGTTGGTGGGTGGGTGGGAGATGTTTATCCATTTTTAGAGTGATGGCCCCACTGAGGTGGAGGGAAATTGGGAGGCAGCGGTAAGTGCCGTGGTGCCAGGGCCTGCCTGAAGCTGGTGTGATTGCAGTCAGGTTAAAGCTGATGGAGACAGCTGAAACCACTTGAGCTGCAACTGTAGTGAAGAGCTTTAAGGCAGTGTGAGCTCACAGGCTATAGATGTATGAAACAGCAGTTCTGTTATTCCAGTTTTTCACAAGGTTGTAAGAAAGCCTGCGTGAATAAAGGGAACTAGCACCATGTTACCGCTTCCTTCTGTAATGGTTGTCATTAGAAAAGCTGGTGCCATTTAAAACACAGTAAAAGACACAAGTGCAGAGCTTTACCTTTTAAGTTACTGTTTTCCTATGAGCAAGATGTATTATGGGTTTGAGTAGGCATCAGTAATTACTCCTGTTAGAACTGGACGCTGATTAGTTCTAACCTTTTTAGCTCTTCAAGATTTGTCAAGGCTGTTAAAGTGAAAGCTAAGGTGTTAAGCAGATTAAGTGATTATTACTGTTACCCAGTCAGCAGACAAAATAATCACCATAAGCAGTTTATTTCAGGGCAATAATGAGATGAGGTTTTGCTCCGCGGGCATTCTGTGCGCAGTTCAGTGTAACACCTGAAATGCAGTGGCTGTCTCTGGTGCAGTTGGTCCTTGGCCTCATGGCAAAAGCATGCTCACATGTTCTTCTAAGTAGAGCTGAATAGTATAGATCTGAAGGATTTGCTTTTTGTTTCTGCTTTAAAAAAAAAAAAAAATCCCTGCTACTTCTGAGGCTAAAGTAAGGTTTCCACTACTACTTGAGTGATTTAGGTGAAACTAATAGCAAAATTCGGTATCTGGCATTCTTTGAGGAAATGACATGGATGTGGGGATGGTCCACAGCATGCATTTTCAAGTCCTTGTTACAGTGGGTCAATGAGAGCCCATGAAAGAGGAAACGAGAGGAAATGGAAACTAAAATTATTGCTGTGAATGAAGGGGGGGAAAAAAGTGGGGAAAAAATATAGCAAGTGTTACCAGCCACCTTAGGAATACAGAAGAATTGAATCAGTTGTAAGCTCTCCCAAAAACTTGCTTTTCAGTCTAATATCTCTTTAGAGACACAAGGCTTAAAATAGGAAACCCAGATTTTGCATTCATTAGCCACATGAAGAAGTTCCAGGTTTAGTGTGCCTGTGTGCTGAGCACCCAAGTTGCTTACAAAAATGTAAAGGAAAAAAGGATGGATGCATGTTGAGTCACTTTCAGGGAACCTGTTAATCTTTGTACAGGTTTACACTTCAGCTTTCTGTACGTAAACCCCCTGTATTTTTGGTGTTTGTGCATCCTCTCTATTCCCGGTTTTTGACTGGGAGAAGGATGTGTCAAAATTCTGCCAGCAGCTTTCTCAGTGTGCCTGGCCCAACTGGTGGCAGCAGGTTCCAGTTGTCTTCTGCTTTTCCTCGAGACATCTCAGTACCCATCAGCTTTCTGCTAAGTTGACCAATTCAGCAGCTGCATTAGGTAGCACACCCTTGCTGTGCTCCTGGCAGGGAGCTGGCCTGCTGCCCACCTGCCTGCAGGACGGCCTGCACTGGGACTCCTGCCCTGACCAGACACCAGGAAACAGCTAAAACAAGACAGAGAGCCCTCCAGTAGCAGCAGGCTTAAGCATCCTTAATGGCAATGCTAGTAGGCAAAGAAGGGGCTGGAAAAGGAACGATTGAAAACTGTTACTGATCTGCAGCTTGTCCAAGGAACTGTAGCATCCACGGGGGAGCTGGGAGGATTCCTTCTTTCCCCCAGACCATAAGGTACTCGGGTGAAGTTATCAAAAATGAAGGCTTTCTGGGCTGAAGTGATTAAACCACATTGGTAATCGAAGGAGAAAAAGAGCTTAAGCACATGGAGACCGATTTGTTATTAATAAAGAAGCTTAATATGAAAAGATTCCTGGGTTGGCATTTCTGGGAGCAGTGCATAAACCTCAAACAAGAAGAAAGCCAGTCGGCAGGGGAGAAGTGCTTTTTATGTTGAAACCAGGGAGTAAAAGGCACAAAGCACCCTTGAAGACAGAGGGAGCATTCTGGGCTGCTCGCAAACCTCCAGCATGGGCCGGGCCCTGCCATGGTGCTGGGGAGAACAGATTTGGATGAAACGTCCTCGTTAGCTTCAGTTAGCAACTGATGTGTTGTCTTATGGATGCTAAGTTTTATGCTTGGGGTTTGACCTATGGGGAAAAGGTGTTGGTATTTATTTCTGTCCATGAGTTCCATGGGCTTTCGGAGAGAAAAACATCTGTCAGTGGTGCTGGCAGCAGAGATGGATGAATTGGCCCCAGTCACCTGCCCAGTGAGCAGCATGTGCTGGTGTTACCTGCAGCACCCTCTGCTGTCAATTGTGGAACAAATCCTTTGATCATTCTACAATCCCGTGTTCAGTTTGCACACTTCTTGCACCGATGCTTTTCAAATCTGTTTTTAATTATGGGTCCTTATGTAACTGTGTGCAAAAAAGTCTGCTTGGTAATAAAGAAAATACGGGATGGAAACATATTTCCTGAGGCTCCAGGGAAGAGGGACCTCTTTGGAAAGACAAAACTCCCATGGAAGGAGCGTGTCCCCACAGCAGAGGTGATGGCTGCTCCCCATGTGCCAGCATGGCACATTCCATCCTGCAGAGCCCTGCTGGTGGCAGGGGGACGAGCTGGGGGTGCCCCGCTGGCTGCTCTGGCACACAGAGTCCTCCAGGCCCGTGGCTGAAGCATCCATCTGCAACATTTGCTGAAGCTGAGTGCGCATCTTTCGCTGCGTTGTAGCATGAGAAACAGTAGAGCAGCAGTTAGAAGGGACCTGCAAAGATCATTGGGTCCAGCTGCCTGACTGCTTCAGAGCTAAATGTTAAAGCATATCAGTGGGGTCATTGTCCAAGCACCTCTTGAACGCTGGTGGGTACAGGACACCAGCCACCACTCTAGGAAGCCTGTTCCAGTGTCTGACCACCTTAGATGTAAAGAAACTTCCTGGTGTCCAGTCTGACCCTCCCCTGGCACAGCTCTGTGCAGTTCTGTGCATCCTGTCACTGGTTCCCAGGCAGCAGACCAGCACCTCCTTAACACCTCTGTGCAAAACTCCTTGCTTCAGCAAGCAACTGCAGAGCAACAGGTCTGCGGTTCTCTTCCCTATCTTCTTGTCCCTGCATTTCTGTGTGTGGCTGCTGCTTCAAGTCCTCTAATCTTTCTCCCCATGTTTGTCTAGTTAACCTGGTATTTCCAGACTGACGTTCTGTCCTTCATACACTAACCTATTTGGTCTAGGGGTAAGAGAGTGTGTTTTTGACTGTTCCCCCTGCTTGAAGCTGAATGTGGTGTAAGCTCTCCAGGTGGGATATACCCCTCACATAACCCCTTCCTGGGCAGAGCTCAGTCCCTGCTGTTTGACTTGCTTGCTTTTGTGTGTGATCATGGAATCAGAAGGGCTGGTACCTGCTTAAGGCTGATTTCCAGCAGCAGCTCTTTTATTGGTTAATAACGTATAACTTTTCTGGAGTTCAGAAGCTCTGTATCTTCTGCATGTTGTCCCTGTGTCCTGCATAGCTCCCTGCCCTTCAGGTGCTTTGAAGCCTCTCAGGAAGGACCTGCACCCACAGAGGTACCCGGGGCACCCATGGTTCTGCAGGCAGTGCAGTGGCGCTTCCATCTGTGGCTGCTCTGCAGGACCGGGTTATTAAATGGTATTAAATGGGCATTGACTGTGCAATGAACTGCTCTCCTCACTGCCTCACGCTGTTCCTCTGGTTGTCTAAAGCTGTGTGTTCTCCAGGGCAGTCTGGCATTCTCCTTAAGCACTAACTCAGCTGTGACTGATGAGCACAGGTCACCCTGCCTTTGTCCCGTCTGTTCAGAAATGTGCTGTTTAACAGTGGGGGGAGGGAGAAAGGGGGGAACTGTGAGGATGAGAAAAAAGCTGCTTCTCATCCAGGCAGTTCATTTTCATTAACACTTGTTTTTGGTTTTCCTCTGTGCTTTCCTGATAGGTGTAAATACAGCTGGAGGGACGGCGCTGAAGGTGGCAGGTGTGTCAGCTGCAGTGTCCGATGAATCTGTGGCTGGAGACAGCGGGGTGTACGAGGCGTCTGTGCAAAGGTAGGCACCACATCTTGCCCTAGGAAGAAGCTAACATTCAGCTTTGCACACCAGACTCAGCTGGAATAATGCTGCTTGGTTGGTTCTTTTGTGATTAGGTGGCTAAGATTCTCAACCTCAGACTTGTTAATATTTCTGAAAATAACTATAAGCAGGTTGAATTTGATTATTTAAAAAAAAAAA
>WBMW01005527.1:2597427-2609645 GCA_013396635.1 Penelope pileata
AAAAAAAAAAACAACCCTGTGCATCCCATTGTAAAAGTAGCTGAAAACAAGATTGTCACTTCTCTCTTCATGGAGAACCACTGGAACAGCCAACCTGTTCCTGAAGGCTCTGGTAGGCTGCGGCTGTGTTAGCCAGGAGCCATCTGGCAGGTGGAAGGGTCCCTCCTGCCAGCCTGCCCTTCTGGTGTCAGTGACAGCCCTCAGCCCAAAAGGACTTTGGGATGCTAAGGAAGAAGGCAGAAGCACCATGAACCACTTCAAAGCTGTCTGCAGTGTGATGCAGTTTCTGGGTGTTTGGATCCAGGATGTGACTTGTGCAGGATTTTTACCTCCTCCTACCTAGCTTAAGAACAGTCTGGGCACTATTGCTCCTCCTGGGGCTCTGATCTTACTGCTTGCCAAACCTTTCTGGAGTGGTTTGATAAAAAGTACGCTGAAAGGTACTGTTGTAATTGATACCTGTTTTGATTGCATCTACAATGGATTTTCCTGCTGTTTTTATTGGCACGGAGATCTATTATTGAACTTTTTTTTTTTGCAGTATGTGACTGTGGAGGTAAAAAAGAGCTCATCTCTTATCCCCTCCACCACCGCTCATTTTATTCATGAATTCCCCAGAGAGATGAGGATGTTTACAGGTCCATTCCCTTATGGAATGCTTTGTAAATTGAACCTCATGGCCTCAAGTCAAGCAATCACACTGTGAGGTACCTTAGGGCCCTTGTGTCCCCTCAATGGGACAGGGAGCTCTGCGGCAGGGGGAGGGAGGGATAAGGTGGAGCACAAGCAGAGAATGCATCCCGTGGACACTCACATGTCTGCTGTTACTTCATGTTTGGGTTGTTGACCTGGCAACCTTTGTAATGACTGCAGTATTGGTTTGATGCCTATAAGAAATCGCGAGGTTAGGACAAACAGTGCATTTGTCCTCTCTAGCTGAAATGTAATGAAATGCATAAGAGTGCCAAGCAGCATGGGAAATACTTAGCTGCTAATCCTGTTCTAGCATGCTACCGCATGGTCTCTGAGCCAATTAGATGGTGAATGCAATTGTTGGGACTTTGAGTGCATCAAACTTTGGACGAGGAATTAGGAAAAATTATGCAGGTGGTGGTTTTAAAGAAGACCAATCAATGTACTCCGTTGCTTTTAATGTTCTTAGGAATATTTGATTTGTTAAAGAAATAAAGGAATGACTTAAATCTAATCAAACTTGAGAATTTAATGTGTCATGTTGCAGGACAGGATTGTAACTGTTAAGTCTTATTTCTGTTGCTGGGCAGTCAGCTGTCTGTGCTAAAATCCAGCCAAGGGAACCCTTTAAAAGTCCTCCCCACCTCATTTTTGCACAGCTTGTCATGTGGCTTTCTTGGCAGTGAAAGGGGAAGGCATATGACTTTCTGCTGATAAGGACTGCAATACATACCTCTAAGGATGACTGAACTTATTTAATTGGGCTTTCTTTTAGCTGCTAGTTTTACAAAATCTATATGCCCAACTCCTGAATGGAAGGGAAAAGATATCACTTACATGCTAGTGCTTCAGTAAGAGGGAAATCAAGTCCTTAATTGTCTTTGATTTCTCTCAGACCGTGTGTGTCAGAAGTGATGGTGTTTGACAGTGATGATACAGAAGCAGTTGGGACAGCTAAAGTGCAAATTGCAATGAGGTAAGCACTACACATTTTTATTGGATTTTCCTTCCCAAGAAAGAATGATTCAGGTTTGTGCCTTGTTCTGTTGTCTTATCCTATTTACCCTATCCCAGTGGTGTCTACAAACACCTTCTTTATACTGTGACTGAGAGTTACACTCATCTCTGGGAGATCTTTGGCCCAGTTATCTTCTTTCATGTCGGTAGAAATCAGTTGGTGACAGTGTATTATGGCAGTGCAGAACAGCAATTGGAATATTGACATTGCTGGGCTGGAGGACACGTTGTGCTGGCTTTGTTTCCTTCAGTGTGCAACCTGTGGGGGAAAACCTGGTGAGGGTAAGTGGTAATCATTGGCCACACCTGAATCCCACAGGTAGCAGGTAAGGCATAGGAAGGTAGGCACAGAGGTGCTGTCCTTAACTGACTCAGTAGCAGATGATGTAATAATTGAGAAAAATAAGTAATGCAAAACTGCCTTGTTATGGCCATCAGCAGTAAAACAGTGATTACCCAAAACGTCTTTGCTGTATTTTGAGTGTTTCTACATGCAACTTTTTAATATTAGATTCATTATATAAGGCCTTTCCAAAGGTTTTAGTTCAATACAGCAATTTAACTAGATCCCAGAGAAATCCATGTGTTAACTCAAACATGTAGTCTGTTGTATCTGTGAATTCTCAAGTTCTTCTGTATGTTCTGGTAGCAAAATTTCATGTAACGTGAAACTGATTTTGTTTTAAACCATAGGCAAGCCATGCTCCCATTATAGTTTTGTCTTGTTTGTAAGTACCTAATGCTGTTTGCCCAGATTCTTGAAACAGGTGGAATGCTCATCTGTGGAGTCTGTGGCAGACTTCTCTAATGCTTTTTTGTGTCTTTTCAATTCAGATATGATGACAAAAATAAACAGTTTGCAATACTGATCATCCAGCTGAGTAATGTTCAAGCACTGCTGTTACAACAGGACCAAAAAGTGTAAGTGAAATAAACATGCTTGAAGTATTTGTATTGGCTTCCAGGGGGAGCTAAACAGGTGTTGATTTGTTTCACACTTCTTAAAAATAAATAAATATTTTTTTAAAAAAAGTTACTCCCTTTGAAATGCTTCTAAATTTTTTCATGTCACATCAAATTTGAGCTCTGTGCTCAAACTGGAATAAGACAGTTATTTCCTCAAAGGTCTGTATTTGCTAGGGCAAGCTTCCCTGGAGTTGACACCAGCCAGCAAGATTCCTGACTCCAGGCTCCAGCAGTGCCCAGAGAATCTGTGTCAGGTGGAGAGAGGGTGCTCATTCTGCTGCAGAGCTCATTCTTGGACATGTGCACAGATGCATCCACGTGTAGGGAAATGCAAAGCTTCTGCTAGACTTACTTCAGGCATAGTTTTTAAATTCAGCTGTGTGCTGAGTAAACTGACATAAACTTGATTGATTTTTGCATTGTTGTTTCTACAAAAGATTATTGTTAGCATATAAGTTGCTTTTCAGTGACAAGCTGTGCAGATGAAAACTGCTATGTAAAACAATCCCATGATCTTTTATTACAAGATTCAGAGATAAAAACCTACAGCAACTCTTACCACCTTGTCTCTGATTTTGTGATGAGATGTTCCTTTCTCCTCAGCTGACAGATATTCCAAAGAGTAGGACAGGACGGTCATGTTCACGGTGCTCAGGATGAATTTCACTTACAGATTTATGGAGCTCTTGCAAGGGAGGTAGCTGCCAGCTTGCACAGTAGCAGTGACTGCAGCATGTTTTTTGCAACAGGAACATCCGTGTGGCTGTCCTGCCCTGCTCGGAAAGCACAAGCTGCCTGTTCCGCACGAGGCCAGTGGAGGCTTCGGACAATCTCGTGTACAATGAAGTATTTGGGGTTTCTATCTCTTACCCAGCTTTACGCCAGAAGACTTTAAGAGTCGATGTTTGCACTGTAGATAAGTCTCACCTTGAAGAATGTTTGGTTAGTATTAATCTCTATTTTAATACGTTTGGTGCGTTTGTTTTCCGTTTTGAGTTGGACAGAATTTTAAACTTTGAAGCGTGGCAACTTCTCTGAAATTTTTCTTGATAATCCTTAGCTATATGATCTCTTCCAGACAAGTTTTTATCTAGTAGAATTGTTATTGCAGAGAACATGCACTACACAAATGTTTTGTCACAGAACTACTGGTAACTTTGTCACAGACTGCTGGGTTTCCCTTCTCTTAAGGTGAAACCCTTGCCTGTTGCTCCTCCTTTTTGGGAGCATTGGTTGTAATTGAGAATTGACTTGTACAGGATCTTGGAAGCCGCTGTAGAATATTTAAAAGAAAAAAATATTTAAAAAGCTTCTCTTAAGCTGCACTATTAAAAATCATGTAAATATTGTCTTGAGTGCTGGTGTTCACATAGACACTTAGCCCCTCCGTGCCAGCTGTTTCGTTCAGTGCTAACTGGACAACTTGATTTAAATGGAGCTATTTCTGGAGTAACCTACTCTAGAACATGAGTGGGGTGTGTTGGACTGTCATATAAGCCACAGTTAAGCTACAGAAAAGTTTTTTTTCTCCTTTATGTGTTCTGTAGCATCTCCTTTGGCTGGAAGAGGTACATGTTTTGTGGTGTTTCTGCACTATTCCTTCACCTGCTTTGCAAAGCAGGTCTGGATTCAGAAAGGATGCATTGTCTAAATGGAGGTTTCCTGTCTGGCAGCAGGCAGTGTCCTGCTGTACCTGAGCTCCTGATGGGACCACGCTGACTTGCGTGCTGTCTGCTGAGCTGTGCAAGTGAAAAGGAGTCCTCTCAGCCACTAAATTTCAAAACAGCTTTATTTTGGTTGTGAATATGTCACGATGTGTAAGGTCAAAGGAAATGAAGCCAGATGAAGAATGGAATATACTGAACTAAAGCATCTTGGTCTGAAACTGATTTTTTGTTAGCCTTGCAGGTTTCCTGATAGGGGATCTTCTGTTTCTTTTCTTTGAAGCTGTGGCTGTAATTTATCCCAGCTGCTGCAAGACTGTTCATGCTTCTTGGTAGTTGTACACAGGGCCTGTAGTGAAGCAGCTGATAATTGGATTGGAAGTCCTAGACAATGTTAAAATAGTTAAACATAAAGCATTATTAGTGCAATTCCTCACATGCTGTTGAAATGGGGATAAGCAGGGCAACTTTTATTTTTGATGAAATTGCCAAACGGAGGCAGTTCTGGCTTTTTGCTCTCATCTCTTCTTACTGGTGTGGTACTAGTTAATTTTAGTATTGTACTAAAATTGTTTTTTCTCTCCCAATAGGGTGGAGCACAAATTAGCCTTGCTGAAATATGTAGATCTGGAGAGAAATCAACCCGTTGGTATAACCTCCTTAGCTCTAAGTATCTGCAGAAGCAAAACAGGAAAAGCAAACAAGGAAACATTCATTCTGAAATACCCTGCACTGACAAAACAGTAAGAACTGCTTAAATCAAAGAAATCTCTTACAAACCCTCTCATTAGTACTGTTTAGGTGGCTGAAGGACTGATACAATAGACAAGAAGTAAAGTCTGGCATGTTTATGTTTAGAACTGAGAATGTGACTAAGTGCAGCAAAATAATAGTGAGTGATTACAGACATGCCCTTGTCCTGGGCTAACTTCTTTCTGAAATCTGCTCCTCGTGAAGCCTGATGGATATGGTACATGGTCTGGTGTAAGCAATGTGTGAGCTTTTGCCTTTCTTCCCACTAGACAGTTTACCTTGCTGCAATAAATTTGCTGGACAAGTCAAAATACGCACTTAACCTCTGTGTGCATGGCATACAATATGCTCAGTATAGAATCTGCACACATGCTGCACATGTGCTAGCATAACTGGGGAGAGCTGGACCAGATGTACTCACATGGGCCGCATTGACTATGGGCTGCTTGAACAATGTGGATGCAGAGATTAGGACTTTCCTGCTCCAGAGGACAGCTGGTGGAGGCTGTTCTGACCAGGAAGGCTGGCCATTTTGCAGTTTGAGTATTTAAAAGAAGCCTCTTGCTCTCCTCAGGACTCCGTATCAGCACTCTTAGAGCAGACGGCTGTAGAACTGGAAGCTGTGGAGAAGAAACTGGAGGAAAGCAGAAGCACTTTAACTAGTGGAGAGAGCTGGTAGGTAGCAGCATCCCACCATCTTATCATCATGGGACTATCAGAGCATGTGGGGATTCAAGACTGACAATTGATGTGCAGAGAAAAAAGTAGGTGATACAGAGCTGTGGGAAGCTGCTTCTGTCTTTGTCTTAGTGATATTTTTATATTTCCATTCTGGAGATTGTGCTTGGGAAATGAGAACAAAGCTGATAAATTTTAAAAATTTAGGACTGTGCTCATTCTCTGATTGGTAGAATGTTCTGTGGACCTCTGTGAAAGCTGCACTGTATGGAGAATGGCTTTGTTTCAGTATTAGTTGTTGTTGTTTGAGGTTAGGGTTAGTTGTTGTTTACACGGTTCAGCTTCAAATTCTATTAACAGAGCCTTACATTTGAAATAAAAAGCAAGCCAGACCAGTGGACTTGACTGAGAAGCCAGCAGTGAGTTCAAGGGAGCTGAAAAGGATGTTAAAACAGTGTTTCAATTTTCTGCAGTATCGCTTCTTAAACTAAGTTTAATTACATCCTGAGAGATGTACTTATCGCCACATGGCTGAACCCTGAACTTCCTTCACTTGAAGCAAGATCAATATGAAGGGAAGGTTCTGCCTTCAGTGGTTGTCTTCTGGTGCAGCTTCACTCCAGTTTTCTTTATTCCCTTATGAAACTCCATGTGTGTGATCTCAGAGGCTACAGGACCTGCCAGGTGCGACTGCCCTGAGGATGAGTTTCTGTTCAGCAGTTTACAGGAAGTAACCGCCTGCTGGAACACCTGAGTAGTGCACAAAATGGGCCAGTTCAGTAACCTGCTGTTCTTAACAGGCAAGATGAAGAGGCTGCTGAGCAGGAAGAGCTGGATGAGATCAGTGAAAATGAAGCGGAAGAGGAGGAAGAATTCTGTGCTGGAAAATTGTTGTGGGAAACAGAAGAAAGTCTGGATTCCCAACCTCACATGGAAATAGCAGTAAAGGTAAAGCTGAGTTAAGCTTCCTGTTGTTGCTGCAGTATTCCAAGTAGCCTCTATTTAATTGCACCATCCACAGATTTGAGGATGAAATCTTCCTTTGCCTTTCTCCTAAGTGGTTACATGTGCATTGTTCACCCTTCACCAATAGTATTAAAACTTAGAAGGAATAAACCCTCAGGAAGAAAAGCCTTGGTGAGGCAATGGTTGAGAGCTGGTTAGGAACACCAAAGATGCAGACCACTGCAGTAAGAAAGTCCTTGTACCTATTTGATTTTTATTCTGTTCTTGGCCAAATCTCAAATTATATTGGAGAACTGCCTCTTTCCATAGGGACTACAGCTTGAGTGTGCAGATTTTCTCTTGCCAAAAGCTCTCACGGATTGGTATAAGAAAATAATCATTTTTGTATTTCTATGGGCAGTGACCTGATTTGCTTATGCAACCACAGGGCATTGCTAGTGTGACTGGTTCATGTTCTTGCACCAGACACTTTTCTTTGAAGGGGAAAGTGCAATGCCACCCTCAAGTTCTTTATGCTGAACCAATACTATGTAGTCCTGTAATGCTGTACATCGGGCTGTGTATTTTGTTGGCTATGCGTTTTTCTTCCTTCTTACAAAAGATTTTCTGACATTCAGAAAACTTTTTAAAAAAATTTTGTTTTTATTAGAATAAAAACTGTTGTCTGTAAATATTTTTCTCCTCCTAGTTCGCCTCCTGCTAAGGGGGCTCTTGTATTTAAGGTTTCAGTGTAAAGGGAGAAGTTGCTGCTGCTTAGTTGACTGGGTTGCTGTTGAGCTGAGCAGAGCTACAGCAGTTATTTGAAAGCTCGTAATTGATTTTTAAATGTTTGCCTGAAATCCTAAGTAACTGTGTGATCATTTTTTCCCATGGTTAACATAGCATTTTTGTGCCTCCTTTTGTTATTCATGGAAACTGTTTCCATTAAAATGTGAGTGGCTTTGACCTTGTGTAATTCTGAGTGTATCTGTATGCTAACAAACAGAATTAATGTGCTCTAGATGTGCTCTCTGTGTGCGTACATAGTGATGTACATTTTTAGTTGCTGTAGATGCACAACAAATTAGGGAGTGGTCTTCAAAATCATACCTCTGTTTCTGTATGCGAGACTGCTCGGTCACACCAATGTTCTGGATCAACAGGCAGAGCTCATGGGGCTCGACTGTGTTGCACAGCAATCAATGGACATGGAGCCCTTAGGGAGCAATGCAGTTAATGTAGCAACTCCTGCGTTCAGAGTGAAGTGTCAGGACACCCTGTATGGAATGGGCTAAAGAGTATCTGGTTTTGAATGCAGTGCTTGTGGGACTGAAAGCAGAGATCTGTCACAGGTGGCTGCCAGACAGCCCTGGATACACGTCACCAGTAAGATGGCAAGCTGCATTTTACAGTGCAGTGTCTGTCTTTCAGGTGGATAAAGAGACCAACACAGAGAGCATTGCACAATCTTCTGCTGTAGTTCGTCCGAAAGACAAAAGAGCAGCAAATCCACCACAAACTCAGTTTGTCAGAGGTAGCACTATCATCCGCTCCAAAACATTTTCACCGGGACCACAAAGTCAGTATGTGTGTCGGGTAAGGAAAATGCAATCCTGGATCTGTAAAATCCTGCTTTTCCTTAATGAAAGCATGGTGTCACTGGTCACTTAGCCTGAACTTCTCACTGAGACTGACATGGCTTTCTTCTTTTCCCCTTTGACTTCAGAAGTTTCTCCCTTTTGGGGCAGTGTCCGCTGCAATCTTTCCAAAACTTTACAGTTCTGTTTACATCACTGCTTACAATTACGTGGACAACCCTGTGATCTTGCTGCTAATGTAAGTATGTACTTGTACACCTGATGGAAAATGTGGTTCTTCACTTCCTTTTACAGCTGAATCGCAGTGATAGTGACAGCTCAACACTATCCAAAAAACCCCCCTTTGTTCGAAATGCGATGGAGAGACGAAGTGTCAGAGTGAAACGGGTAAAAACGTCACTGCTTGTTCTTTGTCTAGCATAGACATTTGGAAAAAAAAAAACGATTTAAAAGAAGAGTTTATAAACAAATCGATTGCCAAGTGCTTTCGTTCAGAACCTTTTCTTTATGTGTGAGATACTTCTCTTCAGGCTGCTTCTCCTTGATAGGCCACAGTATGACAGGAACGTTTAACTTCAGAGCTTGCTTAGAAAAATCAATTTAGGGAGATTGTTCCTGATGTCCTCCATCATGTTACAGTAGAAGTGGCAAAGATGTTTCTACTGTGTTTATTGTTGTAAGAGTCTTTATGCTTCTGCTGTAACAAGTTGAAGAAGATGGTGAAGAGAGTGCAGCTTCAGGTGCTCAGGTGACCCTGCTCTAATCACTCAGTGGCACTCACTGAACTCTTGTGCCCGTTGTGATGGTAATCACTGAAATTCTCCCTGAGAATCTGTCAGCATTCTGGAGGAGGTAGCTTTATTGAGGCTGCTTATATCTGAAGCTAACAGAAGACAACAGGACGTGTGCTGTTAGAGAAAAATAAACAGCATTTTTGTTGCATTTTGGATTGTTCTGAAGATGAGGCATTAGATAACTTACAAGACTTGCTTGAGTTTCTGCTTACTGTCTTGAGAGGAATTGAAAAAGAGGATAGTGATGTTCTGAGCTAAGAACTGTTGGAAGAATGGGTCACAAAGTACTGGGCCTTTCACGAGGGGGCTGGACTGGACAGTTCTCACTGTTGTCCATAAACCCTTTCTTTTTCAGCCTTCAATCAAGTCCGTTGGTACAGAGCGCCTAATTCGCACTTCACTAGACCTGGAGCTGGACCTGCAGGCTTCAAAAACCTGGCACGATCGGCTCGTGCAGGAGATCTCTGTGCTGAGAGAACTGAAGGAGCAGTTAGAACAAGCTCAAAGTCAGGGCGAGAAGGAGTTACCGCAGTGGGTGAAGGATGATGAGAGATTTCGACTGCTGCTGAGGCTAGTGGAAAAACGAGTAAGTAACACCTGCCTCTGGGTTTTGTTTAACATCTGAGAGGGGTGATTTGAGAAGTGGAACTCTGGACAGCCTGGAAATTAAACCTTAGCACTACGGTCACTTGTGTCTTCCACTTAAGGCTCCATCGAGCAAGCTATTGATGATGGAAGTTGCTGTTCTCACATGTGCTGTTTTACAGATGGCAGAGTCTGTGCCTGCCTGCCTTCCCAAAAATCCAATGGTTAGGAAGATAGCATTTAAGTCTGCTTCTCCTAGGAGAAATAATGGTTCAATAAAACTTGTGCATGATGATCCTGAGCTTTACAATGGGATCCTTTCTAGTTAGTGTGCGTGGTCTAGTGTGGATGTCCAATCCCCCCTGAACTGAATTCTTCCCTAATCTTGCCGGAGTTTCTTTTCCCTCTTTAACTTCCTGTAGCATTCTGTTACTTCTGAACCCACACAGGACAGGGACTTCCTGCCTTAGTACAGGTGCAAGTATGGGAAGTCACAAATGCCATCTGTTTTGTAAAGTTCAGCCTCCCACAGTGGGTGCAGTGTGCACGGGTTAGCATTTAATCTTACTCTGTCCAGAGAATATTTGCTCTAGTGCATAGGGCTCCTTCTCAGCTTCCCTGATTTACTAGGGGCACCTCTGGCATCAGGCAGAAACTTGTTTTTAAGTTCTGATGCACAGAATATAGGAGTGAGTTGGTAAAAGATGTCCTCTGGGACAGAGCTTGGGAAATGGATTGCCACGTTCTTGCATGAGCTGATGTGCTGGCTTAAAAATCAGAGGAGGCATAGATAGCAGCCATAATTCATAGCAAGGGGCTGGAAGAAGACCTTACAAAAAGCTCTCTTGGTTACAGTGGCTAGCTGACAAGCCTTCAGTTTAGTTTCTGTGGCTTCTGATTCCAGAGTTAGCTGTTTCCAAACTCTTCAGACCTGCAGCTAACATACTGCTGTATTTACAGATTTGTTCAGATGAAGTGATTCCTCCTGGAAATATATGCAGCTTTCTTCTACTTTTTAGGTGGAAAAAACAGAACACAAGTGTGAGCTCAAAGCTGATAAAATGATGAGAGCTGCTGCCAAGGATGTTCACAGGCTGCGAGGGCAGAGTCGGAAGGAGCCTCTGGAAGTGCAGTCATTCAGGTAATTGTGTACTGTTGGTAAAGGGGAAGGAAAAGTGACTGCCTTCACTGCTCTGTGGGTGACTATGGTGCTGACAGAGTTTTTGTAGTAGCAGTAAACTGTCCTGCTTGAGCACATTTGTGTTTGCAATCCAAGTATAAGATCTGAAAGTCAGAAATGAGCTGCAGCACTGCAAGTGATCTCAGAGCAGCCAGAAGTACTCCCAGTCATCGCCCATCCTTAGTGTACTGCAGGAGCAGTCCTTTGCTTCCTCAAGTAACGTGTTCCTCATGCCAAATGAGCCTTTCTGAAATGGCCTTTTGATAAGGTCAATACTGTGAGTCTAGCTGTAAGGTGTGCCCAGAGGCTGCCCCTTGGGTGGGGTGTGCTGCTCTGGGGGGGCAGCTGCTGGGACCCGTGTCAGTGCAGATGGTGGGTGGTTCTGCTGGGATGTCCCTTGCACTAACACCTGATCTCCTTCTTCTAGAGAGAAGATGGCGTTCTTCACGCGGCCGAGGATCAACATCCCCACGCTCTCTGCAGACGACGTGTGACGGCGGCGCAGCCTTGGTGCTGGGCTCTGGCCTGCGGGCGGTTCTGGGCGGTGGGGCTGTGGGGGCCTGGCTGTGCTGCCCACCACGGGGCCACCTGGAGCCGCTGCCTGGGCACGGCTGTTTGAAGACATTAGGTGGATGTCAATCCTCACAGAAACCAGCATTACCGTGACGAGATTGTATAGTTTGTATATTTAGGAATGTATTTTTGGGAAATAGAATTTTAAATAATGAGAACAAAGGCAGCAGCAGGTGCTGTTACCACCGTGGTGCTGGGGGCCCTTCTGTACAGCTGCACCTCAGCGCCATTACGGCGCTGCCCCGGGGCCCTGTGCTGCTGGTGGGGCCCTGCACGGAGGCGCGGGGCTGTGGTGCCCGTTGAAGCCTCGGGCCGAGGGTGGCAGCCCCTCGCTCCGCGCAGGGTTTTCCAATAAAGCACCCGTTCTGCAACTGCCGCCTGCTCTTGTCTCCTGCTTCCCTGCGTGACGTCATCAGCGTGGCGTCACCCCGGCACGGGGTGCCCTCCCCACCGCCTGGGGGCGCTGCCGCTCGCCTGAGCTCTTCCTCTTCCGTCCTCGAGGAGCCACTTCCGCTTCCGGCCGCTCACGCCTCGGGAGGATGGAGGCACGCGTGGCGCAGGCGGCGGCCAGGCTGGCGCGGCAGGTGCGGGCGGGCGGCAGCGGGCGGGCCTACGCCGGTCTGCCNGCGCTCAGCTCCCAGCTCAGGCATCAGAGCAGCGCTGCCGTGAAGCGCTGAAACGACCCGCGGGGCTGCGGCTGCCTGCGGCGTTTCTCCGTGCGGCTGCTGAGGGGGGGGGGGCGGCGGGGGTGGACGTGGCACGCAACGGGGCC
>WBMW01005527.1:2609673-2673456 GCA_013396635.1 Penelope pileata
CTGTCCGGAGCTGCTCGGGGAGGTAACGCTGCAGAGGCAGCAGTGTGCCCGGGTGCAGTGGTGTGGAGCTGTGGGAAGCAGCAGGGGGGGTGGGGCTGAGCAGTGCTCCAGGCGCTGCTGTGCTTCCCTAGGCCGTTTTCTTTCTCATTTGTTTTTAATGCCACAGAGTAAAACTCTCTGCCCAGAGTCAGCAGGTTATACGAGTTTCACGTTAATTCAGCAGAGCCAGAATTACACACCCGCAGAAAATAGGGGGATTATTTTGGTCTTTTTGAAAAAGCTGTAGTGTTTTTGTGTTCA
Source organism: Penelope pileata (assembly GCA_013396635.1). NCBI lineage: Eukaryota > Metazoa > Chordata > Aves > Galliformes > Cracidae > Penelope > Penelope pileata. Next base: position 2,609,974 of record WBMW01005527.1, read on the forward strand.
CAGGTGAGGGAAGATTGCTAGTGCTCAGCTGTCCACAGAGCCCCTGGAGGTGTCAGCATGGCTCCATGCAGTTCTTGCAGCTCCTCGTGAGGTGGTCATCAGGTATGACCCTCCTGACAGGTGCAGGGCTGTGCCGGCAGCACAGGGGGTGCAGGGGCAGCTCTCCAGCAGCAGCTTTCCCCTCCTTCTCTCAGTTGCACGCTTTGCAGATCAGAGGCACAGCGGTGCTGCGTTGCCTCCCTCCCTTGGAACGCACCGTGAGAAAGGGGCTGCGAGGGCTATAGCTGTGCTTCAGGACAGGCCTTGGTTTTTCTGGAAGGTTACAGGGTGTGTGTCCCTTGGATAGTATGCAGCATTCGGAGGTGATTTGCAGGAGGAGCAGCTTATTGCAGGTTGCTGTGATAAGGGGTGTTTGTAGTGTGTGAGCGCACAGAGACCTTCCTCAGCAGGGTGCCCTGGTGACCCAGAAGGCCACTGAGATCCTGGGGTGCATTAGAAAGAGTGTGGCCAGCAGGTCGGGGGAGGTGATCCTCCCCCTCTGCTCTGCCCTGAGGAGGCCACGTCTGGAGCGCTGTGTCCAGTTCTGGGCTCCCCAGTACACAAAAGACAGGGATCTGGAAAGAGTCCAGCGGAGGGCCACAAAGATGGTAAAGGGCCTGGAGCATCTCCCTTATGAGGAGAGGCTCAGTAAGCTGGGTCTGTTCAGCCTGGAGGAAAGAAGACTGAGAGGGGATCTTATCAATGCCTATAAATATCTTAAGTGCAGGAGGCAAAGAGACATGGGCAGCCTCTTTTCAGGGGTGTGTGGAGACAGGACAAGGGGCAATGGCCACAAACTGGAGCATAGGAAGTTCCGCACCAACATGAGAAAGAACTTCACAGTGTGGGTGACACAGCACTGGCACAGGCTGCCCAGGGAGGGGGGGAGTCTCCTTCTGTGGAGCTATTCCAGACCCGTCTGGAGGCCCACCTGTGTGACCTGCTGTAGGGAGCTGCTTTGGCAGGGGCTTGGGCTTGATGGTCTGTAGAGGTCCCTTCCAACCCCTGCAATTCTGTGGTTCTGTGACCTTGGTTATGGGTGTGGGCCGTGGTGCTCCTCTCCCCCGCCAGCCCTGCTCTGGGGCTCCCGGTTGCCAGGGCACTGCCCCCAGCCCTGCTCCTCCCTGAGCCCCTCAGTTCTGGGCCCCGGTGCCATCCAGCTCTTCTGCTCAGTGGTGCTGAATGAGGTCAGTTCACCCCCTGCGTTCACTGCTGAAGAGCACAGAAAGGGAAACTGATGTGGGAACAGCAGTGTTTGAGTAGGCAGCTGGAGAGCAGGGAGCCACAGGTCTCACAGACACTGTGATTGGAAGGGCAGAACACAATCCTTGTGCTTTCCTTAAAGGGCGTTCCAGTTTTTTTGATTGTAGGTGAGTTTAAGCTTCAGTTATTACTGCTCCAACATTGCTCTCGCTCGGTTTGTTGCCACGGTGCTTACTTATATTTACAGTGAAACAACTGTAAAATGATGTGATGAAATCTCTCCTGAGCTGTTTTAAATCTGAAGTCTGAATGCTGAAATCTGAATCTGAGATGCTACCGAGTCAGGCCAGTAAGAAGCTTAAAATGAGGAAAGTGTGGTTTCAGTTGGTTTGATGGGGGGAGGTTTGTACATATTTGTGAGAGCAAACTGGTGTCATGGCGGGGTGGCACTGCTCCGGGCTGGGAAAGAGAAGCGATGAGGTGCAGAAGGAGCAGCTGGGATGAGCCATTGGAAGAGGGTTATTGCTGGGATGCAGCTTTGGGTTTGGATGATTTGGGTCAGATGAGTGCAGAACAGAGGGTGTGATGGTCTTTGTGACGTGAGGTCGTGTTTCTTCTCATCTGACGCCGCGGGACGCATCCTGTTCTCCCGTGGCAGAGGGCACCTCGGGCTGTGTCATACGCTGGAAGCTGAAGCACAAGTGAGGAATGCCCTCAGAAGCAGTGATTTTCAGCTTGCTCTGCAGACAGGGCGGTCTGGAGATCACCTTGGCCCAGCTTACAAATTCTGAGATCTGGAGCTGTGCTGGCACCTGTGAGGCTGCTCTCAGGGGAGAGATACTGGGCCAGAAGATTTGGTGACCCAGATTTTTTCCTTAATTCAATGTTCTGGTTGTTTCAAGAGCAGCAAAGTAAAGGAGCCCTTTTTGTAAGGTTTGGTGGCCTGTTTGTCTGCGGTAATAGCCCGGGCTGCTTCCTGCTGTGAGAATGTCTGTGGGAGAGCCTGCCTGGGTCAGGTGGGGGCTGGCACGTCCGGGCAGGGAGCGCTGCCTCCTGTCACTGCTGCTTTTGTTTCCAGCAGCTGCCAGGCTTCTGCCTGCAGGCCGGGCTTGTGGCTGATGGGCACAGTGCTGCAGGGGCAGCGGGCAGCAGAGATGCAGCCTCAGATAGCCGGGTTGGTTAGGGGCTGGGGGAGGGCGTTGCTGCTCCCTGCAGCAGCAGCTGAGTGTCTGCGCTGAGGGCAGGGGGCAGCTGCGGCAGGGGGAGGCCGCACTGGCAGTAGGAAGGGCAGGTTGGGCAGCGAGCTGGGAGCGAGTGCACGCTGCAGAGCGGCCTCGTGCTCTCCTGGGAAGCAGCACGCAGCCCTGTTGGCACTGGAGCTTGCTGGGGTTGCTTGGGTGGGGGTGGTTTCGTCCTCTGGAAGAGCCATGGCCCAGCTTCTGAGGTGCTGGAGCCTGAAGGAGGCTGAAGGGAATTGGAATAAAAACATCTGACATCTTTATTAGATTAAAAAAGCTGGAAGAAATGCTTTTTTTAGGGTTGTATTTTTATTAGCCTGACCTGTTGTCTTTCTTGCAGTTCTGTTTTGAGGTTAGTAAGATTGTTATTACTTCACTGACTTTTTTTAAGAGTTTGTCAGAATCCATGTTTTTGACACAAACAGAAACTGCCTTTAAACAAGAATAATTTGGAATTTTTTGACTTGCTTGTCACTGCTGTTCCCTTTACAAGGCAAAGCTAGAGCTGTCCCCGAGATCCTGCAGCTCCTCGCCTTCTGTTCCCCTTCTCCAGGAATCACTGTGTCCATCTGATTTGCTTTCCAGGAGAACGAGATTAAGCTGCTGACAGCAGAAATCGAGGGTCTGAAGAACGCTGGGTGCTTGGGAATCTCCCCGAGTTTGGAAGGGCTGCGGGACGAAAACGCAAAACTGAAATATCGGTTAAATTTCCTTCAAAAGGTAAAGAAATGGAGGAGCACTGCTGTGTTGTGTGGTTTTGTTCTCATTAAGACAAGGCACCTAAACGATGTCAGTTTGTTACCACGAGTGATGTGTGACAGCATGCTGTCTGCATTCTAATGTCTTAATTGTTGGTGACACTTCAGATACTTCATGGCTCCTTAAACAAAACAGTACTTGACGGAGGATGGCGGTAGGTTAATAAGCCCACGCTGTCACGTCTGGAATGGCCATGCAGCCTGCAGCCCAGCTGAGGCCTCTGCCAGGATTGCTGACAAACGTGTGACAAGGGAAGTGCAGCCCTGCATCCAGGGAAAGTGGCTGGGCTGTGAGGTTCAAGGGGAGAAGCAGCTCCCGAATCGGGTGGTTTTTGTGTTGTGTATGTTGCTCTTGTGCCTAGGAGTGTCAGCCAAATCTGCCAGTCATGCTTTGCCAGGCAGCCAAGGAGAAAAGCAGGATGTCACTGCTCCTCACGTGCTGTGAACTGAGCTTTCTGTATTTTGTTTTTCCAGAGCCTTCAAGAGGAAAGAAATAAAACAGTGAAAAGCATGATTAATATCAACAGCTGTCTTCAGGAGATCTTTGGAGCTGCCATTCAGGCTGCTTACCCAGATCTAGAAAATCCTCCGCTGGTGGTGACGCCAAGCCAGCAGCCCAAGTTTGGGGATTATCAGTGCAACAGTGCCATGGGCATAACACAGGTAAACCTGAAAGATCTGCCAAAGAGAAGAAAGAGTGGGCATGTTGCCTGTTGGAAGGAAAATGAGAGACAGCTTGATGACCATTGCAATACTGGCCCCGGTGAGGGCTTGTTGCAGGCCCCTGGGCTGAGAGTTCACCAGACGTCTCATGGTGTTTCAGGAGGCATTGGCCTTCACAGCACAGATCCTTCAGCATCTGCTTAGGTGACTGGAATGAGACAGGAGGTGGCTGAGTCACGTGTGTGCCACAGAAAAACTGCCTGGTTTGTGGGATTTAAATCCTTGTGTTCCTTCACTAGTGACATATAATTAACTACCAGTGAGTGAGCTGTATGTTTCAGAGTAATAGCAGGAAAACAGTAAACCACAATACTAGACAGTCACAAAATGCTGATAAACACCCGCAGATCTCTAAGTGCTCGGGCTGTGGTGTGCAAGAAGCCCCTTCCTGTGGTGTCAGGCTGGGTGTTGATGGCTTCTCAGATACCCTCTTTTCTAGCTAACTCCTTTATTTCAAAAGCATTGTTAATTTCCCAGTTAGAGCTAAATTTGGATGATTGTTGCTGTTTTCCTTTAGATATTTTTAGTTTTGTGGCAGGGTCACTCTCAGACAGTTTTGAGTGCATGCTTTGTGCACACTTGTATGCTCCTCTTCCTGTCTCAGTGGCTGTTACCCAGCATTTGCCAAGGGGGCTGCTCTGAGGGCATCCCTCCACCTGTGGTTACTGGGCTTTTGTGTTTTCTATTAACAGAAGTCAGGAAGTGTGTGTGTTTTGTTATGATGTTCTGATCTTGGAGGCAGCTGTAATGATGGCTCTACTTTACAGAACTCCTGTGATGTCTGTGCAGAGAAAGGAGGGGGGTTTTCAGTCCTGGCAAGTACCAAGTGTCACTTTGAACACTATGGCACTGCTGCTTTGTAGAAAGTACTTGGCCACAGAGGACCTAGACAGAGGAAGAGACAATTTGCTCAGTGGGATGGGGCTGTGGTGGGGTAAAAAAAGGAGGTGACAGTGCTGCATCCTAGCTGAGATGTTGACGTGTCCACGCTTGCAGTGCATTGCTGCTCTTGAGTGAATAGATGTTTCATTTTGCATTGTACAGTCTCAACAGAACCAACTTTTAAGCATTCTTTAGTGAAATCACCTTTTTTAATCAATTAGACTGATAATCTTGACACTGAACTTGCACTGACACGTGTAAAACCTGCAGTCTCAGGCTGCCCCGTGCGGTGGCTGTGCCTGCAGCCCTGACCCCGGGCAGNTAATGATGGCTCTACTTTTTACAGAACTCCTGTGATGTCTGTGCAGAGAAAGGAGTGGGGTTTTCAGTCCTGGCAAGTACCAAGTGTCACTTTGAACACTATGGCACTGCTGCTTTGTAGAAAGTACTTGGCCACAGAGGACCTAGACAGAGGAAGAGACAATTTGCTCAGTGGGATGGGGCTGTGGTGGGGTAAAAAAAGGAGGTGACAGTGCTGCATCCTAGCTGAGATGTTGACGTGTCCACGCTTGCAGTGCATTGCTGCTCTTGAGTGAATAGATGTTTCATTTTGCATTGTACAGTCTCAACAGAACCAACTTTTATTTTTAAGCATTCTTTAGTTAAATCACCTTTTTTAATCAATTAGACTGATAATCTTGACACTGAACTTGCACTGACACGTGTAAAACCTGCAGTCTCAGGCTGCCCCGTGCGGTGGCTGTGCCTGCAGCCCTGACCCCGGGCAGCACCGAGACGTGCCAGCCCGCAGGCTCGGGGCGTGCAGTGCCAGGGCGGAAGCAGCCCTCCTGGGTGCGTGTCCTCTCCCCTCGCTCTTGTTAGCACTCTGCTAGCACGCTGGGGCTGGGCTCCTGCCAGAGGGCCGCACTGGGTGACTGCACCGACACAGACTGTCAGAGCTCTGCCTTGTTTTCGACCGCTGCTTTACCCCAATTAAGTCGCTGTTAGGATTCTTGAGCAGCCCTGGCTTCTCCGTGCTGGTGTTGTTCACATCACTCAGTGTCCAGACAGTCCCCTTCGAGGCAGGGCTTCAGGTTCCCGATGGTCAGAGGTACAGGTGGAGGAAGGTTCCTCGGGCTGCAGAGCTTGTTCCTTGGAAAGGCTGCACTGGGCCTGAGCTCGGGAGCGCTGACACACGGAGTGCACTCAGTGAAATCCCTGCAGCAGAGCCACGGGATGCAGCACAGTCGTTTCTCTGAGAGCAGCAAGTTAGGTGCTTCCCATCATCCTAAGTTTTCAGGTCTTGCCTGTGGTGCACAGACCCCCATAGAGCCCTGCAGAGCTGGAACGCCGCTCACCACGAGGAGCAGGAGGCATCTGACCCAGGCAGCACTGGTACGTGCCCGGCAGCAGCCTCTCCCTTCAATGCGCTGATGTGGAAACAGCCCTCACAAATGGGCATTGTTCTCCGTGGAGCTTGTTAGCATGTTGGTGCCGGGGGCTCTGCTCGCTCCCAAGAGTAACAGGAGCACGGTGGCTGTTCCTGGAACGATTCAGAGGACAGGCCTGTCAGCTGGCAGATGGGCTTGTCCTCTGGCTTTGCACTTGTTCTTCCTGTAGTTTGTGCTTTGGGTACTGCAAGTTGATCCCTACAGAAGTTTTCTTTTCTTGCCCATTCTGAGCCGTTACCATCTGGCAGGGATCCCGTAGTGACGGGCAGTGCGGCAGGTTTGAACTGCAAACTCAGACCTCAGCACAGGGCACATTTTGCAGCAGACTGCAAGTGAGCAAATAAAAGCAGCAGCAAGCTTAAGTTCTACATTGACAAAGAGCTATGTGTTCCTTTTGGCCTTGGTGGGAGAGAGGTGATGGAATGTTTCCAGACATGTCACAGCGAGAATGGAAAACCATGCACTGAGAAACAGAGTTGCAGTAATTTTATGTAGTGTGAGTGTAGTGCTTTGCAAGGGGCAGGTTGGGCAAGCTGACAGAATCCTCCTCCTCAAGGGTGTTTTTTTGCAAAATCTATGTGAGAACATGTTTGGGGAATGGACAGGTAAATTGTGGAGTAACCTAGAATATGAACTGGCATCATGTTCCTGCAGCTCCTCGCAGTGGGATGTTCGTTTGGAGACAAAACAGAGCCACTTTCCAGGCAGTTTTACTGATGGTCCCTAAAGAAAATGAGGCAGTGTTAGGACCCTCCTTGGTAGCTTGGGTTCTGCATGGTTCTTACTTGTTTGTTCATTAAGTTTGAACCTAAGGTAGGTTCGAATGCCCTTTGTTTGGTTGCTTTTAACCATAACTCAGCAGGTTTATTCTGAAACCATGCTCAGTATCTGCTGCAGGCACACCTTCAGACATGAGGCCTGGCCGAGCTGGGGGTGCCTGTGAAGCCAGCTGACAGGGTTTTGAAGCAGGGTGAAGGACATGCCAGCTGTGTTGATTTTTAAAGAGTTGAGTCAGGTTAAGGAAATCCAGACTTGCCAAAGCCCTTAACGGGTTTTGAAAAATAGCCTGAAAGATTTTCTTCTGACATAAATTCTTCTGACATGCTGAGTGTGTTGGGTCTAATCAGGTTCTGTTGTGTGGAAAGAGCTCATCTAATTGTTACAATCTGCTGGAGATGTTCTTCGTGTGTGTGCCTGCATGGTGAAGGTAAAGGCTCGTGAGGCTCTTTGAACACAGCAGTATCTGTGCTTTCTGATTCATTCTGCAGAACGTTTTGGAGAGTTGAATTTTACTGGATCCTCTTGTTGTGTTTCAGATGCTGCTCAAAACCAAGGACCTGAAGGTTAGTCCGAGAGAGATCGCTGAGAAAATAACAGAACACATTCCTGCGAACGACTGCATTGAGAAGGTTGAAATAGCTGGTCCTGGTATGATACTTCGTGTTGTACCCCTTGTATGTGTAAGAACTGCCAGGGCGATTTTACACTGGGTGGTGACTGGGGAAGTGGAGTTGCATTTGACTGCTCTGTCACTTCGAGCTGCTGTTAGGGGGTGAGTGAGCTGCTGCTGTCCCGCTGAGCTGTGTGACCCCCAGGTTCTGCAGCAGCACCAGATCTACCTGTCCTAAACTGGCTGGTGTGGCCCTAACCCCTTTAGAAATTTTTCCACTTAAGGGATCAACTTTACACCTTGAGTATCAGTGATAGGTGTGGGGTCACAGTCGTGTGAAATTCCTGCAGAAAGGGACGTGCCCCTCTCAGGCAAGGCCTGGCATGTTTGCTGTTGCCTGGGGGGGGAGGAGGCTTTGCCCTCTCAGCAGGGCAGGTGCTGCAGGAGCGTGGAAGTTATTAACTGCTGGTCTGTTCTGTCCCTGTGACCCAGGAAGAAACATGAGGGCTCATGTTCCTTAGGGCAGCAGGGTAAAGACAAAGATCTGCTTGGGCAGCTCATTCATTAACTTTTCGAAGGAGAAGTAAAACACTTGTTCCACAAGCATGAATTATGGCAGAGGTAACTGTTATAGGGTATTAATTAAAAGAAAAAAAGAAAGCAGGATTTGTTTTTGCATTCTGCAAACCCTTGCAAGATTATTTATTTTCTAATAAAAAAATGTTTTTATAAATTCAGCTGTGAGTGACAGTGTGCTAAAAGGAGTTGTCAGTGTCTAGCCTGCAGAATCTGACTCCTGCAGTAAAGGGCACCGTTGTGTGGAACAGACTCTCTTAATCTGGGAACAGAAATTGTCTGCTAGTGACAGCTTTGTTGTCCTGTTGCTGAAATAAATTTTTGTTCAGTCAAGCTAGCTTCATAACCTCTTGTCCTTGATGTGAGGAAAGAGAAATCCAGGGGGGAAAGAAAGGAAAAGTGGCTTGAGGCACTTCTGCAGTCCCAACACTCATGGCTGTTTTTCTCATCCAAAGGTTTTATCAATGTCCACTTGAGAAAGGATTTTGTGTCGAAGCAGCTGAGCAGTTTATTGATGAATGGAGTTCAGCCACCAGCCATTGGCAGAAGGAAAAAGGTATGGATGGCAGTCAGCAGACAGGCACCTCGCACCCGTATGGATGCAGCATGTGCTGGACTGCAGGTTGCTTTGAAGTCCCCCCTGACGTGATTTGTTGGGTGGATGGCCATGGCAGCTGGTTGTGACAGTGCTATTTATGTGACTTTGGGACAGGGGGGAGCCATGGGTGGCCCACAAGTACCAGCTGTGGTCTCTGGGGTGCTGGTGGGTGAGGGACAGGGGGTCCCCTGCGCGCTGCTTTGCTGCCATGTGCTGCCAGCAGCACCCAACAAAATCTACAAGACACGTGGGATGTGGTGATGGCTGTTGCCTTTATTCATTTCTTCCTTTTGTACCATGTCTAAGGTGATAGTGGATTTCTCTTCCCCTAACATTGCAAAGGAGATGCATGTTGGTCACCTGCGCTCTACCATCATTGGAGAAAGTATGTGCCGCCTGTTCGAGTTTGCAGGTCATGATGTGTTGAGGTGAGAGTTGCTTTTTGGGTGGGATAGGCTTCTTCTGCTCAGTTTCTGCAGTACCTCTGTCTGTGCTTTGGTTGGTATTGGTCTCTTCTATAAGCAGATAACAAATATCAGTCCTCAATGTGCAGTAAGATACAAAACTCAGCAAGTGTAGCTGGGCTAGGAATCAAGATGGGCAGCAGCCTCATTGCATTGAAACTGGGAGAGGGGGGCTTGCCTGCTTTTGGTTTCTTGTGTCATGTGTGTTCCTTCTTTTAGAATATATGTATGTAAAATGTTTGTATTTTAAAACATGTTTGAGAAGTCATTATGATTGTGCTCTTTAATTGCTTCAAGGTTAAACCATTTAGGAGATTGGGGCACCCAGTTTGGAATGCTCATTGCCCACCTCCAAGACAAATTTCCAGATTACTTAATGGTTTCTCCTCCCATTGGGGATCTCCAAGCTTTTTACAAGGTATTTGGAGCAAATAATTGGGGTATTTATGTCAACAGCTGAAAAGCAGATTTGGGACGTTTACAGATTTGCAGTGTAATTTTAGAGAAACAAAAGAAGGGAATCACTGCTAATAGATGATTGCAATTACCCACCAATGGGAAATGCATTACGGTGTCTGGTCTTGAGTTGTCTGTGTGGGGCATGATGGAAGGACTTGTCTTTTGAGACGAGTATGCTTTGAGAGCCTGGTCTGGATGTTCCCCCACGTTGTGTCAGGTGCTTCTTTCATGTAGTGTGTTTTGCCATAGGAATCCAAGAGGAGATTTGACACAGAGGAGGAATTTAAGAAACGAGCCTACCAGTGCGTGGTGCTGCTGCAGAGCAAAAACCCTGACTTCATTAAAGCGTGGGAGCTGATCTGTGACGTGTCGCGGAAAGGTGACTGCCAGACCCAGCCACACGGCTCAGCAGCTGGGCAGTGTGGTTTTCCTCACCTTCACGTTTGTCTGTCTCTCTCTGTGTCTCTCTTTGTCTGTCTGTGTCTCTCTGTTTTCTCAGAGAAATCACTGCCACCTCGCTCTAAGAAGCTTAAAGGAAAAGGATAACACAGCCACAGAGCTGGCCTGTCTGTGGAGGGTCTCAGTTAAAACTTTTGTCTCCTTGGTCTAGCCTGAGTCCTTCTCTGATAGCTTGACCAGGAAACAGAAACACATTTAGGGACTTGTTGTGCCTGTTGGTAAACATCTGCCACTAAAATTCCCACTGTATGAATTTAATGAAAGTATTTTTATCTGTTTTCTCCTCAAGAGTTCCAGAAAATCTACAACTGCCTGGACGTCACAGTCACAGAGAGGGGGGAATCATTCTACCAGGAGATGATGAAAGATATCGTGAAAGAATTTGAAGATAAAGGTGAGGGTTTTTGTCTTGGAATCAGAAATTCTGCAAATCAGCACGAGCTAGGTAACTTCACTCCTATTCACCGAGGCTCAGGAGGTTTACAAAGGTGCATGTTCCCTGCCCTCGCTGTTTTTCTCAGCAGCACTACCTGAGGGGATCTTTTGTGGAATTTCCTCCCAAAGAAGCATGAGCACAACTGATTCTTAGTTTCTGTTGCCTGTAATGCTCTCCTTTGTAGTGCTGTTTTTCTGGCTGTAAAGGTGGATCTGGGTGCCAGTGATAGAAGTTTTTAATCCAACTGAGTCTTTTTTGGAAAGGCCAGGATGGTATAGATCTGCTTTCTTGTGGATAGTTTCTTGAGTTGTGGAAGCACAACACAAAATGTGACTCGGCTGGCAAGAGTGTTCTTGTTTAGGTTCAAGGTGTAGGGTTTTTTTTTTTCTCGTATTTTGAGACATTGAGTATTTGTTAACATGTGTGGTTGGTCTTTTCCTTCTGGTAGTATCTGCAATGGGGCATGTGTCTGCCAGTCCTGTCCCTCAAACCTCCCCATGCAGAGTGGCACAACGTTACTCCATTGCTTTTCTAGGATTTGTCCAGGTGGATGATGGCCGGAAGATTGTCTTTGTCCCAGGTTTCTCTGTCCCGCTGACGATCATGAAGTCAGATGGAGGTTACACCTATGACACGTCTGACTTGGCTGCTCTTAGGCACAGGCTGCTTGAAGAGAAGGGTGACATCCTTATTTATGTTGTCGACAGCGGCCAGGTGGGTATGTCAGTCTGCCCTGTCACTGCTGGTCCAGCTCATCAGAAAGCGTTTGAATGAGAGGCAGAGCAATGATGTAAATAGAAGGCTGTAGGGTTTTCCATGTGCTGTGCTGGCTTTTGACCTTAGTGTTGTAACAGTGAGTCTAATGTGGTGACTGTAGGGCTCCATGAAGAGCCCTGGAACCAAATGATGAGGGAAACGCAGTCACCACTGGAGATGCACTAAGCCTGAATCTCAGTAGAACAGTCTGAACTGAGATGTGTTCTGCTTACACCTCGGTCTCTTCTTACCTGAGGAAATGCAAGGTTGTCAGCACCACAGCTGAGCACTGATGTGAATTTGCTGGCTGCTGCTTCTGTAAGCCCAGCAAGCTCTTGGAAAGGTTAAACTTTCTGACGTGCAACTTTTCTGTGGAGCTGGAAACATGTAAAGGCTCATTGTCAAAGCAGCATTGTGAAGGAGAAGAAACTGGCAAGAAACCTGTACCCAGAAGAGTGGGTTGAGAACTGGTTGTTGGTGTTTCTTCCTTGCAGTCGGTGCATTTGCAGACGGTGTTCGCAGCAGGACAGATGATCGGCTGGTACGATCCCAAGGTCACCAGAGTCACCCATGCGGCATTCGGAGTGGTGCTGGGAGAAGACAAGTAAGTCTCTGCATGTCATTTTTCCTCTGAATGTGCTCTGAAGAGAATGTTTGAGTGCATGTGGAAGGCCTGCTCATTTGTCACCAAATATGTATGTGGCATGCCAAAAAAAGGCATCACCTCCTGTGGTGTTACTTGTGATGGTGTCCCTGTACTGCGTGTCAGGGCCCTTTGGTGCACATACACACACAGTCACTGGTGCTGGAGGCAGGCTCCCTGTTGGGCCTGCCTTCTGCTGGGAGGGGCTGGTGGAGGGCAGAGGAAGCGAATTCTGGAGATGGCAGTGGTAAAGGCCATGGTGCCCTTGTGCTCCTGAACTGGCCTGAGTTCAGCTGTGTGCCCTGGAGCTGTGTGGGCCCTCACAGCACCAGATGCAGAGGGTGGGAGTTGTGCCTCACACGCAGGTGGTCATTGTGGCTGTGTGTTTTCAGGAAGAAGTTCAAAACGCGCTCAGGGGACACAGTGCGTCTGATAGACCTGCTGGAGGAAGGGCTGAAACGGGCCATGGACAAGCTGAAAGACAAGGAACGGGACAAGGTAGCTGATCTTTCCTGAGCACTTCCCAGATGTGTTCACAAATTTCCCGCATTCTGGATATGAACTGAGAATATGGATGCTGCCAAACCACCCAGGAGATGCTGCAGGTTTTGTACAGAATCAGTGCTGTTATTTGGGAGCCATTGGCAGGGTGTTGTCATGGGGTACAGAGCAGTGAGGTGTGAGCTGCAGGCTTTTCATGGAGCTGGGGGGAAGCTGGGCCTGACAGTAGAGCTTGCCATGGTCTCCGTGGTGCAAGGTGACCCCTGTGACTCCCCTGGGGTGCAGCAGGTGGTGGCAGATACAAAGCTGCAGGCTTGGCCTGTTGGTCTGGTGGTGATGGATGGTTGGAGATATGCAGGAGACTCTGATTTCAGGCTTCACCCTTTCCCTTGGCCACAGTGGCTGTTTGCTGGAAGCCTTCGCTTCAAGAGAAGCTGTCTCGTGGATTCTGATGGCCTGGAGAGAACAGGACAGAGTGGGCCATTGAGGGGAACAGAAGGACCACACTGTTCGAGCACTGTGTGAGAGAGCAGAACTGGGAGGCACAGCTCCTTCATGCAGTGTAGGATGAAAGTTCCCTTTGTAAATGCAAACACCAGGAAGCACAGGGGAAAAAAAAAAAAAAACATAAGTATCTCCCAAGGGCCCCTATGACTTTCAGGTACAAAACGCTTTGCCGTGCTGACAGGGTGCGGCGGTACCAGAGATGCGTGCTTGGCTGCTCCCCCAGGTGGAGAGGCAGCCAGGAGCCTGCTGCAGGGCCGGGGGGTAAAATGTCCTCAGCTGCCGGGGCCCTCTTCAGCCCCGCTGAGTGCTGGGGGTGGTGATGCCAACACAGCGTTCCTCCTCTTGACCATTACCTGTTCTGAAATTGTCACTCACAGGTCCTCACAGCAGAAGAGCTGAAAGCTGCCCAGATGTCAGTCGCTTTTGGATGCATTAAATATGCAGATCTCTCCCACAACAGGCTGAACGATTACGTGTTCTCCTTTGACAAGATGCTGGATGACCGAGGAAACACCGCTGCCTATCTGCTGTATGCCTTCACCCGTATCAGGTAGGGAGCTCGGAGCTGGGCTCGGATGCTCTCTGAGTTGTTGCAAAGGGAGGTGCTGGGGAAGGAGGGGCTGTGTTGCAGCAGTGCTGCTGGGGTGCTTGGTGAGAGACCAGCCTGCACCTAGGCACGCTTGTATTTGTCACTGGCAATGGAGTGCTGCAGTACCTGAAGCACAGCTCTGCTGTGTGACACACCCCCAGGCTTCTAAGCTAAGCTGGCGGGGAGGGACCTGGGGAAGGTTTTGGTAATTTCATCTGAGGGTTTAGGTGGCTGGAGAGGGCCTGTGTTCCAGCAGTTGCTCTCCTCAGGTGTTGCCATGCCCCATTGTTTCAGGGCTATCGCACGCCTGGCCAGTATTGATGAGGAGATGCTGCGGAAGGCAGCCAGAGAGGAGGTGCTCATCCTCGACCACGAGAAGGAGTGGAAACTGGGCAAGTGCATCTTGAGGTTCCCTGAGATCCTGCAGAAGATCCTGGAGGACCTGTTACTGCACACACTGTGTGACTACCTGTATGAGCTGGCCACGACCTTCACTGAGTTCTACGACAACTGCTACTGCGTTGAGAAGGACAGGCAGAGTGGTGAGTGTTGGCCTGAGGGTGCTGCACAGCTCTTGTCACACACCGCTGTGCATGAGACCTGCCCTGTGCTGGTGGTGCACTGCTGGCAGCTGCAGCACAACTGCTGGGGGGACTGCAGGAGGCTGGCACAGCAGGAAGGTGGAGCTGCGAGCAGCTCGGCACCTGGAGATGGCAGGTGGTCACTCCACCTGGCTGGGAGGCTGGGGGGCTTCCTGGGCCCAGCTCCAGGGCCAGGTTGTGGGCGGATGGGTCCTCAGAGGGAAGGCAGTGGTGGTTGTTCTGAGCAGCTGCTCCAGCTCCTGCGGTGATATTTTGATGTTTTGCAGGCCAGATCGTGAAGGTGAACATGTGGAGGCTGCTGCTGTGTGAGGCCACCGCCACTGTCATGGCCAAGGGTTTTGACATCCTGGGGATTAAGCCTGTGCAGAGGATGTAGCTGTTCCCTGTGGGGTGACAATAAAAGGACTGAGCTTCTGGATATGTCTGTGTCTGACGGGATGGCATTCTCGTAAGGGAAGGTGAGGTAGGGAAGCAGCGTCCTGAGAGGGAGAGCAAAGGGAACAGAAGCATGAGTTCAGACACTGCAGGTACAGAGGCAGACAGGTGGGGCTGTGGACACAGCTCGGAGCATTTCTGTTCACAGGAACTGAACACAGGCTCATTGCCCACCCCCAGGGCTGCCTGCTGTATCCTGGAGCTTGAGGGGTGAGAACTACAAGAACACCTCTGGGACAGTCCGGACCAGAGTGCAGTCACCTGCACTCCCAGTGCTGGCCTTACTTATGACACCCAGCATCCTCCTTACCTTATTTATCAGGTGCACCTGGTAAATAGCTAAGTGTGGAGCTCGCAGGGAAGCCAAGCAGTCTCATCCCAGCGGAGCAGCGCAGGGCCGTGGTGCTCAGGATGCTTGTATGGAAGCTGTCAGGGAGCTGATCAAGGCAGCACACAGCTGCAAAAGAGGTGAGACATCGCACTCGAGGGCTGAACTTCTTTAAACACTGGGGGCTGTGCAGGGCCGTAGAGTACATTGGGGCATAGTACATTGGGGCATACCACCTCCAAGAACACCCACCCCTTCCCATCACTGCTCTGTGCGCTCAGCCAAGGGATGGCTCCTGCGCGCCTCCCAGCGGCCGGCTGTGAGGTTGCATGCGTGCAGCTGCCCGGTACTGGTGGGCGCCTGCACAAGCCCAGGTCAGCGCTACGCAGAGCCCTCATCGCTGTCATATTTAGGAGGAGGCAAGAGGGGATGCCTCCCCTCCCCCATTAACTGCTACCTGCTCCCACTTCTGCTTGCCTGGCTGTGGCTGCCCCCACGAGGAGGCAGCGGGCACTCCGGGGGCTCTTCCCAGCCCCATGGGCCTCCAGCACAGTGCCTGTGCCTGCACTGCCCCAGTGCCAGCCCTGCCCCTGCTATCAGGAGTGGGGCATGCTGTGCTCCTGCAGCCCTCAGCTGCCAGCACTGCTGCTGTGTAGCAGGCAGCAGCTGTGCCTCGCAGCAGAGACCCCGGGGAGAGGAGCAGCCCAATGAGTATGTTCCCTCAGGAGGATGGCACAGGGGAAATGCCTTTCCCTGCTGCAGCAGTGCTCTGATTCCCCACAGAGCCGTCAAAGCCCCTTTGCTAGGTGCACGTTACTCTCAGCCCATGCACAGTGCCAGCTGGCAAGCAATGGGCCGTGGCTTCTGCATGCTGCCTTTGCTTTGGGGTTTCCTGGCAGCACTGCTATGGGGGAAGCAGCGTGGCACCGACTCCACGCTGCTCTCAGAGGGTGGCTGTCACGCTTGGTCTGACAGCTGCACACTGCATGGCTGTGTGTGAACAGCTCTCATCTGTCTCTCCAGCCATAGCGGTATGCAGAGAGACAGACACAGCCATACACACAGCTGTCTGCCCCTGTGTCTGCCAGGCGGTGCAGGGCCTGTCCCACAGCTCCGGCTGTGGCAGGCTCACCCACGGCAGCCAGACGGCCCCCATGAGCACTGGTCTGGCAGCCACGCACGCACACACAGACACACACACGTGCCGCGCACCTGGTGACTCTGGGCAATGCCTATGAACAGAACCAGACCCAGTGCTGTGCTCCCTGCCCACCTCCTGTGGCCGTGGCCTCCCTCATCCCAAGGTTGGGCCAGGCACCATGTCCATACCTGAGCAGCGCTGGGTGGCTGAGCACGAGGCCCAGCAGCAGCAGCACCCATTGGTGATGAGGCCACACCAGGCAGGGGCAGGAGTGGAGCCAGCAGCCAGGGTCCAGCAATGGCCAGGAACAGCTGTGGTGATGTGGTTGTGGGTCCATGAGGGGGTCCATGTCCGGGCAGTGCTCTGTGGGTGCCTCTCCTCATGGTCACCCTTAGGAAGGAGCTGGCCCCGGCTCAGCTGTCCCCGAGTCCTGACATCGAACCCCTTCCCAGGGGTCACAGCCATGGCCCCTGGCAGCATGCTGGTCACAGCAAGAGAGCACGGGATGGCTGCTGGCCCAGGGCAGCTCCGGTGTCACACTGCGGGGCCCAGGCAGCAGTGCCAGGGCTGAGCGCCAGGTACGGGGTTTTGGGCCACCCCTGAGGGGATGAGGAGCGGGGCTGGGGCATGGGACACTGGCTGATAACATGGGGGGGCACAGGGTGTGGCTGAGGGCAGCACTGGTTGAGGCAGCTCCATGGTGCTCAGAGCACAGTGTGAGAAGACCGGAGCTGGATGTTGGGTGCACCGGGGACTCCCTGAGATACAGGGCCAGGAGCCAGGTGGGACAAGGCTGCGGGACAGCCCCACAGTACCTGAGGCAGGAGAGCAGGCCCGAGCTGGATGGTCAGGCACAGCTCCATGGTGAGGAGCACTGGGGAGGTGGGGGGAGCAGCAGCAATCCACAGAGGCTCAGATCCAGTGACAGCAACCAGGGTGAGCTGCAGTCCAGTGAACACCAGGAAAGTCCATAATGCCGAGGAAGGGCCAAGGTCAAGCTGGGAAGTCAGTCTGTGGGTTGAGAGCCAGGTGCACATCAATGCGGCCCATGGCCAGACACAGCCCGACCCGGCCAGGGCCTCCCCCAGAGCGTTATAGCAGCCTCTGCCCCACAGGCACCCGGGAAGGGGCAGCCCTCAGGGGTACGAACACTGGGCTGGCCCCAAGCCCAGGGCAGCAACCACCCCCACCCCCTCCACCCCTGCTTTCACTTTGTGGCAACATGCGACATACCTGGAAGAGCCTGCTGCACTCCGTGATCATGTGGGCCAGGCCCTGCGTCGCTGCCAGGTTCTCACTCAGCTCCCTCTGGTCGGGTTTCCCCATGCTGCCCTTCCTCTGGCTGGAGCTGTGGGCAGGGGATGGCGAGAGGTGGGTGCTGGGCAAGGGCTGTGCCATAAGGGCACAGGGTGCCCCCCCCGGCAGACACCAATGCCTGGAATCAGCACTCCAGGACCCAGAGAGGTGTGCATCACCCCCTCCCAGCACACTCTGACCGTGCCCGGAGCTGCTGGCAGAGAGCACGGCTCCCAAGCGGGGACAGGCAGGGTGCTCTGCTCCCCAAAACACCACGGGGCCACAGACAGCAGTAACCTATGGACCAGGCTGCTCTGAGCTCCTGCAGAACAGATCAGACAGGAACACTCAGAGACACCACTCACCCTCTGGCCCAAGGGCACCTCCCCTCTGCACGTAGGTGATGCTGTGCAACACTACCTCCTGCGGTAACTGCAGAACCCATGATGGGCAGCTGGGCCGCCAGAGCTCAGCACGCACTGAGGCAACTCCTGCTGGGCCTCAACAGCCACATGTGGGACAGACCCCCCGTCACATACACAGCCCCACTGGAAGCAGAGCTGTCCTGGGCCAGCTATAGAAAGTGTTGGTCCAGCAAAGAAAAACACCACTGAGAGCAGCACGGGCAGCAGCAGGAGGTGACATACCGAGTGGAGGAGGAGGAACTGTCCCGTCTGAGGGTGTTGAGGTGGAACAACGATGGGGCCAGGCAGACAGCAATGTTGGTTGGGGTCATTTGGTTCTCCTCAACAAAAGCAACCACGTCTCGCAGGAAGAACAGGAGAATTCGCAAAGCTTCCCGATTTTCCTCTGGCAGAAGGAGGATGGCGGCCTGCACAGCCTGAAGCTGTTGGTCCTTGGGCACATCTGAGAACAGAAGAGCACTGCTGGTGCTTGGCTTGTAACTTTTCTTGCATGCCATGCTCATGAACTTACTGAAGCCCCAAATAAGGGCTTAACTCCCCTACAAAATATTACTCCGCAATGAAATGTTGGAGCAGAAACCTACACCGTCTTCTCCTTTTGGCCTGAGGCAGCAGGAGAACAGCTGCTCTCAGATGAGCAAACCCCTTCAAGATTTGGATCTGAAGCGTTTAAGGCCAGATCCACACTGGTCACCTCTTCAGACAGGTCCTGCCTGATCGGTCTCCTCTGCCTGCAAGGGGACAGCACAGCACCAGCCCGGGTCTGCCACTGCCCCATGCAGCCGAGTACTAATGTACCATAAGATCTTCCAGGAACTGGAAAGCTGTAGCTTTTGTTACCTACATTGGTAGATGTGGAGGAAAGATTCGCAGAGCCTGCTGGTAAATATAGGCTCGGGGAGGTCTCGGAAGTACTGCTTCACCATATCTGCCACGTCAAACGCCGACTGCCCTTCGTAACACACGTTGTTGGGGCTGGTTTCGTTCATTTCTCTTAAAGACAGGATCCTGGATTTAACACCAGATTTTCGGAACAGGCCAACCTACAAGTAAAAAAAGATATTGAAGGCAAAGAGAGGAGTCATCACGACTCAAACCTCTGGCAAATAATAACTGATCCTTTGCTGCCCTTTTGGTAGTTAAATGCTATGGTAGCAGGACGTAACACCAAGGTATTTCGGTATCAGTGGAAGCAGCACGGCTGTTCCTCCCAGGCAAACCATGACTGAGTGCGCTCTATCCCTGCTCAGTGGCACATTTCAGCTGGAACGAGACTCGTCCTCGCCTTGACTCTGGCACTACCACAGCCACAGAACAGAGGGAATGAGGACACTGCGTGCCTCCCTACAGGAGCAGGGACATGCCACCTCACTGGCAGAAGGCACCAGGAGAACTAACTGCAGGTGATTTCAGCAAGGCATGGTTAAAAAAAAAAAAATGTAATATAGAACTAAAGGTATGCCCAGAAAGAAACAGCACTGCCAGTCCCTTGCATGTCACCTGCACACCCCTATTACCCCTTTCTGCCCCTTCAGGGGCGAGGAGGCCTCTCACAAGAGCTGGAAGCGGAGATGGGTTCCCTGGAGCAGATCCCATTTGGAACAGAGCTGCTCTGGGCTGAGTTCATACCTGGTCAAGAAAGTGGTTTCTTAAATAGTCCAAGGCTTGCAGGATGCCGTTCGGCAGAGGCTGGTTTGTTCGCTGAACGTTCAGGAGCAAGGGGACCCCAAAGACGTTTTTGTCCTTGTAGTCTGAGGCTTTGATTTTTTTAACAAACTTTGGTATAGTCCTGAAAACAAAAACCAGCACACAACTTGTTGGCTCTGCAGCACACTTCTGCCTGCTCCCTCAGCTACATGCACGGGAAAGGACTCGGCTGTGCCTGCCACATCCCTGTACACATGGCATCGTGAGACAGAGAAATCATAAAAGGCAATAAAGGGAGCAGCTTCCTCATTTCAAAACTGAAATTAGCTTGAGTAAAACATTCTCACAGGAAATATGCTCCATCCCCTTAGGATACTGCAGGCTTTTTTCACTTCCTTCTACAGTCAAGCACCACAAGATAGAGTGGCATTTCCAAAGTCCCACAGTGACTGTGTCACTGCTGCAGTTCGGAGCAGGACTGGCTGCAGGTGCTCTGCCCACTCTCACCCAGGCCCTGCAGTCCCTGTGCAGCACCTCTGACACAGCCCCGAACGTGGGCAGATGCAGACAGAAAGTACAAAGTGCTTTGAAACCAGTGACGCTGTGACCACCAGTGGGGAGCAGATGGAGTCCTGCAGCCACTGACAGAACCGCAGAAGTGCCAATAACTGAACAGGATGGAATTCCTCCCTGTGCAATCTGGTCAGACAAGGAAATTCACCTGCTAACATCAGATCCTCTCTTTCCAACACAGTTTGCTTTAATGTCAGACAACTTACCAGTTCCAGCCCTGCTTACTGGCAGGGAAGTATTTGTCCATCACAGCAGTGAGCTTCAGCAAAGCCAGCTTTTGTGCCCGGGCCAGCTGGGCAGCCGGCTGACTGTCAGCCTGGGTGGGAAAGCTGTCCAAGTGCACGCTGTCTTCCACAGACCTGTGCCTACAGGAAAAACGTTGTTCAAGCTCAAGGACTGTTCTCATCACCCTTGTTAGCCTGTGAAACCCCTCAGACTCCATCCACGCAACCCGTGGCTCCCAAACAGCTTACGGTTAGTTGTACCCCACATGCCTCTCTCTGTGGCCACACCAAATGTTTCAGTAAGAAGCACAGGCAGCCCTAGGCCTGGCTCCAAATGTCTGAGCACTGATAGAGATCATCAGAGCCCTGCCCTCCCCAGAGCTCAGGGCAGATGTACACAGATCTCGCCCTGCCCGCAGTGCCCAGCACCACCAGCACACACTGCTACCCAGAACAGACTCACTTGGGCATATTTTGTTCTGGACCAGCAATTACCATTTCAGTAGAAAGAATCAACAGGAAGAGTTTGCAGAGGAACAGTCTAACAGGGAAACCAAAGGGTGACTGACCTGTTGGACTTCCCAGGGTCTGTTATGTATGCCAGCTCTGCAGAACTGAGCTCCTTGCCCAGCCCCCAGCTGCTCTCTCCCTCCGAGGACAGGACAGCCGCTGGCTGATCTGCTGGGCGCTCTGTGTCGAGACAGATTGCTTTGGGCGAGGATGGATACAGAGAGGCAAAGTCGAAATCCCCATCAGCTGAGAACTTCTCTGTCCATTGATCGACCAACTTTCTGAGACCTTTGACATCTTCTATAACATTGTTCAGTTCTGAAAAAACATCATCATCCCCAACCTCTGCTGCCTCCAGCTTATCAAGCTCAACATTGGGCATGTTGTCGTACACACTTAGCCTGTTATCTGTGCAGGAGGGGGGGCTGCTGGGGGCTTTGGAGCCCTTGGAACTGCTTCTGCTCCGGCTCCTTCTGCACCCATGCAAACTCCCAGCTCTCCAGCTGACAGAAGAGTTGTCTGCTGGGGACAGGGAACTGCTTGTAAGGGTTTTAGGGAAAGTGCCAGGTTTGTGGCCTTGTGGTACTTGAAACATCTGCTTCATTTGTACTTTTACTTCATTTTTTAGGTTTTCCTGAGATACATCATTCCACAGCAAGAGCTTGCTGGACTCCAAGTCCTCTGCACACATTCCCTTTCTTTCCCTGCAGCTTTGTGGTTTTGTAAGAGGACGTGCAGTGCTCACTGTTCTGCAGTTTTCAAACTGAGGGCTGCTATTGCAGCCCTGAGGAGGACAGGAGGAGTTGTTCTTTGTATGGACGCCAGAGAGGTCAGCAATATTTACGCAGTTAAGCATCTTCATCTTTTCTTCAGTAAGTCCTTCCAGAAGAACAGGTTCACTTATTATGGGTTTGGCCTTTGACTGACCGCTCCTTAAGCTGCTGCCCCTTAAGTGCAACTTCTCCATTTTCTTTAGAAGGCTCCGCCTCTTTTTGTATGGTGACTTATCCAAGAGTTTCTTCGCACTCGTGATATTTAAAAATTCACTATGGGGAGGTGGACAACCAAAAGCAGAGTCCAGTGAAGCGACTTTACTAGAGGAACACGTGCTGCTTTCTTCAAAAGCTTTAGGGAAGCTAACGTCACTGTCACCGCTGCTGGTACTGTGCACTGAGGGCACGTCGTGTTTCTCGCCATGATCCAGAAGGATTCTGTGTTCATTGCTGATGCTCTTCAGTACTGGGCTGCCTGGGACTGACGCACTAGCACCTTCTCCCGCAGAACCTTCCAGGCTCTCAAGACGAGACCACCTCTGACTGCACCGCTCATAAACCCATTGGTTACTTATTGCACAAGGTTCATCATCATCAGAGTCATCGCTCTTGGAAGGAAAAAAAAAAAAAAANTAACCAAAATGAGACAGCCTACCTCCAAAAGCCCCAAAACCTATACAGGGAAATGTAAACATTCAGTTACTGAAGGTCTGCCCTGAGCTCCGTTCTGTCAGTTGAGAAATATGGTGACAGATTACACCTGGCTGCTGACAAACCTGGTAAGTTTACTATAGGAAAAGATGACAGAGGATGAAAACTTCAGTTTTGCAGCAAATCCAGAGATTTTGAAAGATATTTTTCCCTAGACACCAACAAATCAAACACTTCTTCATGTTTCTGTAACCAAAATGAGACACCCTTGGCTGTGGGACTGTGGCACACCCTCTTGGGTCAGCGTCACCGACCGCTTGTCCCAGGTGCTACCTTTGCTGTATTGCCCCACACCGCGTGAGTGCCTGGCTACAAGCAATGCTTCATACACTTTTGAAAAAGGTTTGGTTTTTTATTGTTATATAACAGCTAATCACATTTTTAATGAGAAAATAACTATATTTCACAAACATACCTGTTTCCTCTGACAGTTTATTTCCACTTTCATTGATGCACACTTATTCAGTGTGTTCAGTCGCCTAGGGTAGAAGAAAAAAGGTGAAAGTTTTTGCTAGTGCTCCCATTACACACAGAATTTGAGTTTGGCTCAGCTGATGATACAGACGAGGCCGCAGCCACTTTGCCAGAAGAGCAACTTTCCAGTCCCTTAAGAGCTGGAAATTCCTTGTACATCTCTTGGATCAGCCAAGCAGCATGGCATGGATAAACACAGATAAACTGACAAAACAACTTCATGGTGGGAAGGTTTCAATAACTGCCATGAGTAGTAAAATATTGTTCCCTCCTGGCTCTCTGACGTGATGAAAACCCAAAGAGTTTGGCTCAGCAAAGACAATGCAAGCTCACTTGTGTGCTGCGAGCAGCTGCAGCGAAACAGCAGCTTTAAGTCAGTGCTTTTGTTCCTTACTCAATAACATATTCAGAAAAAATCGAACAGAAGCAATATCCTTTTGAAGACCATGTTTGCTGGTCATCTCCTGCAGCAGCTCTGCAGAAGCTCAGCAGTCAGAGGAAATCCCCACGCTCTGCAACAGGTAACACTGAGGAGCGAGCTGTAATGCTTCCAGGGAGCTGATTTTTCTCCTTAGACAACATTTCACATTACAGAACAGAGAGATTTGATGCCCCTGAGACCGTGGCTGAAGGAGACATGTAGACACATATTTACTTTGCATTCTTAACCACTTTCAGTGGTACTGAAAGATGTGCTTAAGCCACAGTTTCCTTCAGCCCCAGCCTTGCTGAATTTGTCATGCTCTGACAAATACTAAGCCAGGAACAGGTAGATGACAAACACCTTCTGGAGCCCCGAGGTGTTCCAGATGATCCATAATAAACATTTACCTGAACAGCGATTCAATCGCATCTGCATCTAAAAATTCATGATCTTTCCTCACAGTTCTTGTGTCAATAGGGAACTGCATATCTGTGAACAAAAAAAATGAATCCGAAATCTGAGTTATGATGGCAAAGACTTGAGTTTTGCCACATGTTTAGCATAGGCTAAACAAATCAAAATCTATTTCTATAGATGTATATTCACAGAAATGTCCTTCGAGCAAGTGAGACTTCATGCTTCATGGTGTACGACTTTCAAATTTCTCTCTATTACTCGACTTCCAGTTCTTAATCTTGCACCGAACAGGGAAGGTGGATACAAAATCAAGCAGAAATTGCTGTCAATTCTCTGAACAGTAGATCTTTGATAAAATCTCTTAAAAATAGACGAGCTTTTGTTAGCATTCAGTGACATTTGCAACAAGAAATATTTTTAAAAGAAGAACAGCTTAAAGGTATAAGCGCAAATGTTGTTGGAAATTATGCAAGTTCACAACAAATCCATATCTCCCCAACAAGTAATAAGCACTCTTTGCAGCTTCGGCAGCATGAAAACATACTGAAATCGTGTTGTTTGACTGCAGTTGGCTGCTCCTGAGTGGCTGTTAGAAAAAGTTATGATTGCAAGGCAATTTTTCCAACATCCTTCTTCAAAAACACCATTAAAACAATCTTGCTCAAGACCACAGGCTGCAGAGATTTAGATGAGTTTTGGCTGCAGCCTGTGTGTCTGAAAAGAAATAACACTCGGAGGAAAAGGGACCAAGAAAATTATAAGCAACTAAAAATCACAAAAGCAGAAATTTGACTGAGTCACAGTCTGACCATAACTAGAAAAGGTCTGGTCCTTTGTGGAATTCTCCTGAGTCCACAGCAGCCTCATTGAGGTGTCATTTCTGCAAAAACACACACCAGGTTGCACACTTTCTACAGGTTTGAGTGAAGATATCGGAGAATTCGGAAGTGCTCCTGTCTAAAGTGCCAGCTTCTGAAAGATTATTATGTAAGCAGTTCTTCTTGATCTCAGCCAAGACTGCTGGAAGACCCTTTGGGATCATACCTTCAAACAGCTGGGCATACTGGGGAAAGCCGGCAGCCCTCAGCCAGTCGCAGGCTTCTCTGGCTTCAGATTCTGCAATGAGAACATACAGTGACTCACTTACAGGGCTCACGAGTAACGTCTTAATGTCATATGCAAGCTACTTGTATCCAGTGGGTTCTCAAAGGATCCTGTGTACGAATATATTGCCAGCACGTTACTGAAAGGAAAGATCTTCTTGTACCCAACGTATTTCCATGCACACACCTCTGGAGTAGTGGTTCTGACATAGGATAGACATCAAACATAGAATCACAGAATCACAGAATTGCAGGGGTTGGAAGGGACCTCGAGAGATCATCGAGTCCAACCCCCCTGCCAGAGCAGGTTCCCTACAGCAGGTTGCACAGGTGGGCATCCAGGCAGGTCTTGAATATCTCCAGGGAAGGAGACTCCACAACCTCCCTGGGCAGCCTCTGCCAGTGCTCCGTCAAACATGCCAGAGTGCAGTTACAAGCATGTACCTGAGATGCCACACGTCAGTGTGCACCCACTGCCCTCGAGGTCTGGGCAGTGAAGCATCTGCTACACGTTGAAACAAGTCATCAGAGCTGGCTGTACCATGCAGACATCCATGACACAGCAAAGCCATTCACGCCCTCCAGGTCTGAGATGATAATAAGACACAGACAAACCCTGTACATAGGCTTTAAATGCGATCACAGTGTTAATAATATGGACACTGCCTAAGCATTCCCAGGACAAGGGTTCTCAGGAGTACCTGTTGCTAGGCTCTATCAATATTTATTTCCTTGCCAACTACCCACTCAGTTTGGCAGCCACTCCAGCATAGCAGATGTCAAGAATTAACTGCTCACTTTGTGACAACTCATAGAGCCCTATGGCCAATGCTGTAACGTTCCCACAGGAGCAGAAGTAGAATATAACTTCACAGAATCACAGAACACTCAACAGATGCCTCACAAACATAAACATGTTTACATGAGCACATGCCAGAAGCCTCTAACTCTGCAAAGACTGAAACTACAGGGTCTGTTCAGAGAGAAATCCCACACCGTGTGCTCCTTACATCTGCATGTGCTGCAGCACACGTCACAACATACACCGACCAAAAGGCAAAGGCTCCTTCAAAAGGAATATTATACAAGCTTGTTTATAAAATCAAGCATGCTCTTTAGAGAGCAATGTTTTTGAAGCATGTTAACATTCAGCATGCTAGGCTAGAGGAACAGGCCTGGTTCTTGTAACCCCCTTCTTCACACATGCACCCAAAGAGGCGTTTCATCCACCTGCTGAAATCCCCTGCCAGCTCGGCTCGGACTCCTCAGCTGCACGTCAGCAGTGTGGAGGCTCAGGGGACTCACCAATGCCTGCCAGGCCTTCCCCGAGCTTATCACTCCATGCTGACCTCAGCACTGCTGCCAGCAGCACTTGGTGAGCTCAGACAACGGCATGTGTAACAGAGGCCTCTCTGCACAAACCGCCACAGCTGTTCCTCCTGAGAATAAAGCAACAGCCCAGGATGATGGGGATGCATGATGCCTTTCTTTGTAAGCTGTAGAACAGAATCAAATGTATTCCTCTGTAGCCTATATGCACTATGCTTATATTTATCATTATATCCAATGCCATACTTTATCACAATCCTTATCCAAGCACAGCATTTACCAAATACCAAGGCAGGGGGCTGACAAAACGCAAGCACTGTACTCACAGAGCAAACCAGAAGGGAGAGCACATCTGCAGAAAGGAGCCTGGAGGAGGACCAGGCCAGCATCGTGAGTCTTCACAACAGCAAAGCAATCTGAGATTTTTCACCTGGGCCAGCCTGTGAAATAAAACCCAGCAGTCTCACAGCACAGCTGTGCTGGGGAGAAGCCCTGAGGGAGCCCTCAGCCCAGAGCTCAGCTCCCACAGCCCGGGGCTGGGCACGGTCCCCTGAGCCCCAGTGGCACCGTGGCCGGGTGCGTGCCAGAGCTTTCTGGCCCCCAGCACGCTGAAAGCACAACACTAGTTTTACAGTGAACCAAACCCCAAGCAGTGATGAGAATAAGAGCCTAAAAATTATTTTGCAGCTAGCAGTGGCACCAGCTATGCCTATGCCAGAAGATCCGTCCCCACACCTGGAGGCAGCCTCTCGCACAGGGGAAGGGCGGCGGGGGGCACGCACTGGGTGAGGCCTGGAGCAAGGCCCAGACAAGAGGCCAGGCCGGATTCTGACTTTTTTGATTACATCAGCACTGTGGTATCCCGAGGACATGCAGAACCAAATTATAACCGGTGACGGAATCACCAGGAACTGTCTTTTCTTAAGGTATCTCGTCTTAAAGAGAGCCTGAACGTGTTGCTGTCTCCTTGGTCACGTTGGAGGCCGAAACACTGTACCTGCATAGCAGGGTGTCTGCATGGAGCGGGGAAAGCAGTCAGGGGCTTGTGAAACCATCAAGCTCTGCACAAGCAGAGATGGATCATAAATAAGATGAATGTTTATTCAGTTGTCCTTCATACAATTAGTCTTTGCTATTTTACATTGTATTTTATTAACACACTGGAGGAAAAGAGAAAGAATTCTTGCTTGGAATTTTGCCAGGATAATTTAGGCTCCATACAGATAATGAATATGAATGTCTGGGAAATGAAAACACCAAGATATCTGGCCTTTGCTTCCCACCTCACTGCCATGCTGTTGTTTTGGAATCGCAGCCAACTCTTCAGCTATCACAGCTGGGAACTGCAATCTATCCCTGTACTTTGCGGCAAGCTTAATTGCATCTTCATCGAGCTCCTTGGCATTAGCTTCCCAAGCTTCTTAATGGTGGCTTGGGAGCCCCAGTATCACTTTACCTGAGTCCTTGGCATTAGCTCCCTTGTTGGTTACTGGGACCCAGACAAGCTTAAAGGCGTTTTCTTTGCAGATCACATTAACTAGCTTGTCAGTGTCTGCTGAGCTTTTAATTGCTTCTATGCAAGTTAGAGGAGGTACTGTTTGCTTTACACTAATTTCAAAGGGCTCAGGGGAATTAGGCGTCTAACTCCCATTGACTTTAGGGGAAATGGGAGTGTAACTGCTTAATTTCTAAAACCACACTTGAGCAGCCTTCTCCAAGCAGAACAGTGATGCAACTCCCTGCAGCCCCAGCCCCATGACTTCTCCATGCTTTGCTCCTGCTGGCTGTGCAGCAGCAGCAGGCACAGCACTCCTCTGCTGCAGCAGCTCCCTGTGGCTGGTGTTGGACACTTGTATGCAATTGAGATACACTCAATGTAAAATTCTTTGGAGGAACTGTAGATAACAGGACAGGTAATTGCTTGCTTCTAGTGGAGCCAACATCGATAAGCCTGTATCATAGAAGTAGTGCAGAACAAGCATATCGTCTGAGCTCTTTCATGGCACAGCAACTAGGTTTTCCTTAATTCCACAAGATGCCAATGATACTACTGTGTGTGAGACAAGTTCAGCCTACACATTATGAGCCATTTAGCATGGGAGAAGCTGGTCTGTGGGTGACTTTTTTTTTTTAAGGAGGAAAGCTGGTTTGTCAGCCCTGCTGAGGTACACTGAGCCAGCTTGCAGCTGTGGAGTCCAGGTCAGTGCAGTCTTCACATGGTCAATATACCCCACCGATGGGCAAACCCCAGGTCAATGCAGATCAAACGATCTGCTCGTTACCATTTGACTGAAAAGCACTGCACAGCACCCTGCTGCCCTCTGTACCACAGGCTAGATGTCCCCACAGCCACGTGTCTATCCGAACACGCTGTCTGCCTATACAGAACAGTCATCTCATTCCCACTATATGCACTCATTTAGATGGAAGAAATAACTGCAGGCAAATCCACACTTCACAGCTAAGTTGGTGGTTTGCCTCAATGTTTTAACATTTTGCTAACATCATTTTGATGGGTTACACAAGGTTTTACAAAATTATCTATTGTCCCTCCCAACCTCATTTCATACAAAGACAAACCTTAGCAAATTAAACCTTGCATTTTGAAGAGTGCTTCAGCATAGGAATACAAAGAGACCAAGGTTTGGTCTTTGCAGCGCAAAGATCCTGAACACTTTCTTCTCAGAAGGATGTTTGCACATCTCAACAACAGGAGTCAGAGAAACCTAAGTGGTTTCTTAGGACACAGAGCAGCCGTAACACTGCAGTTTTCTCTGTGGAGACAGCTGTCTCCACATGCTCTCACATGGCCAGCTTTGACTCTGGCCAAGATGTCGAGCACCACAACTGAGAGTGTAACAAGACAGCTATGCAGAATGTGATACACTCCAACTTTGCTGTAGAGCCTACTTCAACGCCAGCTTTAGGAAAGTAAAAAAAAGCAGCAAGAGGGCTGGGAAATAGCAAGCATTCTAAAGCCTGTTTTCCAAGAAAAGAGGTGGGTGAAAGCAATCAGTAAGTCTAAAAGCTGCAAAATCCTTTCTACCCCTAAATAGTACCTAGCTGCACAGAACACCTCAGTGAAGATGAAGATGTAATGATATTATTGCAGTTACATTCATCTGAGGAGTTAGGTCCCCCACATGAGAAGGTGTATCACAATCTGGCAGAGTGACCTAGTCAGCTCCTTCCCCAGGATGAGCTTTCACCTCAAAATGGACTGGTTTTGTTTTGGAAATATAGATACAGAGAGAGGTAGATACAACTTCGCTCTTGTTTTCCTATAAAAAGGAATGATTTGTCTTTTTTAGATGATCTGAGAAAAGCTGCATGATTTGGGTCAGACTGATAGGAAGGAAATATAAAGCATGAAACACAGGTAATACATTAAGGCAACAAGTAAAAGAGAGAGATGACATTCCAGGTACTGGGAAAGAATTAGTCAATTACACAGAACAAAATTAACAAACTTTTAAAAGAAAATGATGTAACATAGAAAATAATCAGATAAAATTAGAAAGAAAAAGTAACAAAACCAAAAACTTCCTGACAAAGAAAATCCATTGGGAAGTATTTTCCCAAGGACAAAGGTTGAAATTTGTCATCTATGATATCACCTGGTCTCCTTGGACAACTTCTTTTTGATCTATGTCAAAGAGTTAATAAGACACCTGAATATCTGTGTTTTGGAATTGATGGCCCAGTGCTATTACCACTGATATGGTATTGCCATTAATGAGAGCATTGTGGTGCAAAGGAACATGTAATCATCTGTTACAGGAGAGCTAGGAACAGCAGCTCACATGAATAAGGAACTCTGGAAGAGAGAAACTGTGGTTATAATTGGAAAAATGAGGCTCTAATAGAACACTGATTAAACAGATTTAACAGACACTTGCTTGAATTCTCCACAGTAGTTCAGTTTGGCCACATTCACATCCTTATTTTGTTATTTGCAAGCATTTGTGAACCCACAATTTTCTCAGATTAATAACTGGGGACCAGCAGCTCCTGCTTACTGCTAGCAAATGTGCAGTTCTCTATGAACAACTAATGTTATAGTGACTTTGATCAGTTTGCATTCCTCCCATAGGCTGAAATTGTTTCCAGTGATATTTGACCCTTGTTTGCCAATCTATTTCCAGGAATGTGTCAACAAGAAAGAAATAAAAAGAAGTATGGTGGTTAATTTGAGCCAAACCTGCCATTATAGACCAGGATTTTACGATATAACTCATGTCATTTGCTATTTTCCTGGCTCAAGTTTGTCGTCAACAGACAAATCTTTGAAACCTTTCCAGAAAACACAGTAATTTTTTGTGTTTTTTTTTTTCTATGCACTTTTTCCTTTTTTTGGTGACACATACTTAAACTTTTCATTTGGATCACTAATGTTAGAGCTATAGTAAAGCTGAAACTTGGTGCTCTTTGGGTGAAGTAATAGCCAGAACACTCCAAGAAATAGCATCTAGTTCTATAAGTAGATACAGCATTTTCATCTGAAAGGCAGAGCAGCTTAGAAGGGTAAAAAAATCTTTTCTGGGTGTCACAGAAGCAGCGATCCATGTTGGCTTTCCAGTCTGGCACTTTACATGAGAAGTAGGCATTAAAGAGAAGAGGAATAAAGCAACCAATATACACAAAAATAATATAAAAGAAAAAGAAGGAAAGAAAAAAAAAAAAAGAGAGACTACAGATGAGAATCTGAAAAGTACACTGCAAAATTGCAGTAATATCTTGTAAATCCATTTTCCAAATGTACAAAATGTGCTGTCTAGACAGCGGATCTCCAGCTGCAGCCACTATATGGGTTGTGACAAGAGTCAAGAAATGGGTCAGCATTCCGAATGCTTTCGAAATAATTTTCTTTCAAGCAATTCTAAAAAGTGGAAAAACATTGGTAAGATGACACTGGTGCCCTAATCATGCATCTCATTTTTACAACAGGTCTGAAATTGGCTTCAGATCAATTTAAAGACAACATAAAGCTAGATTCAAATGTGGTGGCAGGCTCAGTCTCCTCAGCACAGTATCATGCATCTCAGCAATGCCCGGCAGCCAGTTTTAATCTCTTCATGATAAGTGTTTACTCAAAGAAGAGAATACAGTCCACAGCAGCTTTTAAAATATTTTATGAATGTTTTGAAGCTCAGAAAATAAGTATTTATTATAATTACTAGATAATGTCCAGTTGTCGCAGAGATTCCATATTCCCCTGTCCAGCACCCACCAGTCCTGACCTAAAATACTCGGTCAGATACTACTGAGAAGAAACAGCCGAAAGGCCTTAATCATTGCTGGACCACAAACTCAATCCCTCAAGCTTCCTAAATTCAGTTCCCTAAAAATCCAGATGGGTGCCAAGTGGGGGAAAACACTAACAGAGCCTAAATGGCTCGAACGCGTTGGCCATGGCACCGTGCTCATCCTCGGGCTCCAGCCAGCGCTCCTGCCCGCACCACGCAGAGCAGCGGGCATGGTACATCCCGCGTGGGACGAGCTTCGCTCTGTGCTTTGTGGATCCAACACGGCTCTTGTCAGAGTGCAAGCTGTATACGTGACACGTGCTGACCTCTTCCTTCTCCAAAGCATCATCTTAGCCAGGTATCTGTCGGGCGTCACAAGGCTGCTTATTTGATGCACTATTTTAAAATAACTCACAAATATTTAAACAACATTTCTATTGGCATTACATGGTTAGAAGACATCCAGAAATGTCAGGACTGCCCATGCTGGGTTGGTCCAAAGTGGGCTCAGCACTGAAGCAGCTTATGAAGCAGCTGCAGCTCACATCGGCTTATGCAAAGCCCCTGGCAAGCAGCTCAGAAGCTCCTAGCACTCAAGGCAAAGAATCCCCTCAAGATGAGCTAAACACCTACAGAGCAGCTGTCCGGAACACCAAACCTTCACCTTATTTCACATTTTGGATTTGGTGATGTTCAGAGAAGAAACACAGAGACTAGAACACCCAGACCACTAAAACTCATTAACAAAAACATTTCAGATCAAAAGATCATGTTTTGCCTTAGCTAACTTCAGATTTCAGTACTACTCAGTCCTTCCTTAAGGCTGAAGTAAAGCTCAGTGTCAGCCTAATCATGATGGGAGGTTATGGTCTTATTTGTACCCAGGCAGGACACAACTCCTCATTTCTTGAGCCAATGAATTTCCCCTTAGATATAGGCTGTTTGGGGATGTGGAGGTAGCAGGTCACAACAGTATGTGTTGTCCTGGGAGAGGGCTGGGAAGAAGTAAGAAGTGGACTTCAATGCTTCAGTTTGTTTTTAAGCAATGAGGCAGATAAAGCTGGTTAAGTCAGAATAGTAGAAAATGCACATGCCATTTCCTCTGATTACCAAATACACACAAAACTACTTGAGTCAAATATCATATGTTGGTACAGAGTAAGATTTGAAAGGCACCTTACTTACCTAGTCAAGAAAATGAGTCAAGTATACATTCCATAAGTATTTCTAAAGATCAAGAGAAGCATGCATTATCCTGCCAACACTAGGACGTTAGCATACACAGCCACCTTGCAAGGTATGCCCTGCAGAAGAGCTCTCACTTTGTACGTAACACATTGAGTGAATATTTTGGATAATACAAACCTTTCTCAGTAAATTTGTTTTGCAAAGAAGATACCATCACCGTGTCTACCACTGACAGAAGTAAAAGGATTCAGGCCTTCTGATTCCAGTCAAAAGCTCTTTTATACACATACAAAGTACACATGCAAGTAGGAGCCTGGATTTCAATCAAGGTCACTTGTCAGATGTGCCATTTTCCATAGGCATAAACCCACCAAGCACAAACTGGTAGACAAGCGTATGCTGCAGTTCACGTGTTGCCAAAAGTTGAGTTTCGTTTACCTTTGCCCAGAAAGCACTATGACATATTTCCATGACAGAAGGAACGGTTACAACTGTTGGGCTCCAGTTGGCCCCAGGGAATGCTGTGCAACCTCTAGCTGTGGCACTCGGACAGCCCTCACCTCTGGTAACAGAGTGAGAGAGCATCCAGGCTGGCAGGAGCCTGGCAGGAGGGTTGGTTTACACCAATATCACTCAACTTCACTATACATTTTTGCCATTCTTATAAAGGACACAGTATGGAAATACAAAGTATTTATACACTTCTTACTTCCTCCCCAGAAATGCCCCACTCCATCTTTAAGAAGTAAAAACAACAGAAGAAAAAAAAAAATGGGCACTGCTCCCTTGCAACACCAAGCCAGCAAAGGCAATGATAGCACCCACATGAAATATTTTACCATTAATGGCTCCAGTAGAAAGCTTTCTGGATGATCTATGGAAACCCTGCAATCAGAAGTATTACAAGCTTTGCTCTGCCACATTTCCAACTGATGGTTTTCTGATGAGAGGGGAGTTGCCCTCACTCGTAACATCATATTTAGAAATCCATTTAAGTCTCTTTGAAGTTATTTGAATGATCACTTCTGAGAGGTTATAAAAAATGCAGCTAAGCCATATTTGTTATTTCTATGAAGTCTGGGAAGTGTAAATGCTTAAATCATCAACCAAGGGCATAGCATTCATATTCACCATACCTTTTAAAAGCATATTTAGCATACCGCTGAGAAAGATTACTCTGCTGACGGAAGTCAAGCGCCCGGATTAATTTCAAGGAGTGCATTTCACAATCCATCATTCCAGAACAGCAGAACAAGGAACTGCTCAGTTAAATTAAATGTTGAGTTACTCAGGAACACATCAAAGGAAATTCATCTCTGCACTGTGTCTAGCTCAGGTGTGAATTCGGGGCTGACACTACTGAAGGCCAAGCGCTCTAGCTGGATTTAACGAAGACAGATATTTATTTACTTGCACTCTTGCCCAACGTGCGAACTAACAGGCTATGTGGATTGTGGCACAAGTAAGCAGTTTCATGCCAGCACCCTTCAAGGACTCTTTGAAAGACAACAAGCATAGAAAAAAACAGCCTGGGATTGGTGGGCCAGAAGCAACACCTTCCTGATGAAGGAGGAGAGCAAACACAGCTGATGCTGTCTGCTCCTGCCATGCTGTGTCCAAAATGGCAGCAGGGCCTTCTTGCAGTGGGCTCCTGTCTGGGACACTCTGGTGGCCACCACAGGGTTTAGTTTGTGTCCGTCGGCTGAAGGGCTCCTGATTAGCTCCCAGCCAGGCCGTGCCCAGCTGGCTGCATGGGGCGTTCTGGGCTGAAGGGTTGTTATCTTCCAAAGAAAGAATTTACCTGAACACCCAGGAGCCCACCTGGGGAGGCGGTCAGGCTCACAGATCATCTGCTGAGAACATTTACATACAATGGAAGGGCTGAAGGAACTTCACAGAAGAGCGTAACAAGGAATGTGCACCTATTGAAACTTCCTTGTACCGATCAGCTCCAGCTTTGCAGATATTACCCAAAGCCTCAATTTCTCACAGAGTATTTTTAACTTTTGCCTTTTTTTTTCTTTTTTGTATCTTTAAATAACTTCCATCTGTCCTGTTTCCCATCAGCTCTTCCTTAAGTTTCCCTTTAAATGTTGAACTTTCTCTCCCTGGACTTACATAGATATATTTAACCCAACCTTCTCACTGCAGAAGAAACAGAATGTCCCAGTCAAATGCCAGCTCCTTCAAAACCATTCACTCAATAAAAGCGAATCACAATATTACCCTCACAGTGCAATACCTGACAATATTCCAGGCAGAAAAAAAAAAGAGTAGCATGTTTCATTTACTTTCATTTCCCTAACTGGGTCTCATTTAGGAAGCGGACGGTGGCGGCTGCACTCCTCCAGCCCCCTCCCACCCCCAGGGATGTGACCTCCTGTTCCCCAGCTGCTTTGCTCTCTTGCTTCCTTTTTCTCACCACCCCAGCTCAATAAGCCATAGGGAGAGCAAGGAAGAAAACAAACCATCTCTCTTGCACACGTGCACCCCGTGGTGCAGAGGAAATACCCGCTACCCACACACTTTCCACATCAGTCTGCAGGCAGTGATGCCGTGCCTGGTGCAGCCGAGGTGCATGAGCACCCATTTCCACCCATTTGTGACCTTCAGGGTTTAATGAGGGAGAGCAGGACTTCAGCCAGCTGTAAGCAGTAGCTAAATGCTCACGGCATAAAGCTTCCCTTTTGCAGGTGGGACACACACAGGAAAGACAGTGAATCCCTCCTTTGCCAAAGGACTCGCCCGTGGGGAATGCACAGGATAGCCAGCAGCACCGTGCTGCTGTCTCTCCCTGTAGGCTGAGGTTGTGCAGCTTTTCACCGTGGCAGTGTATGTCTCCAGGCCAGCACGGCTGTGAGGCTGCACCTCCAACCTGGGAAGCTGAGCCAGTCCTCCTGCAGCCTAGCAAACATCCACTGCCTATGACCCCTGCATTGCAGTTAACAAACGTGCCAAGCTGACTTCACATTTGATAGCAATAGCTTATTCCTCCTTATTCACTTCCAACTTGATGGATTTAGGCATTTCCCATAAATCTCGCACACTGTGAAAAGCACAGAACTACTGGAGAAGAGCTGCTGTGGAGAGCTGTGCTGAGGGCAGAGCGAGAGAGCAGAGCTTGCTGTTGGCCAAGTTCACACAGCAGGTGGATGGGCAAAGCTGAACACAAAACCTCCTTACAGACCTCACCGGTCAGGGCCAACCTGCTGCAGCACCTTGTCTTTTTGGAAATCAGCATGGGATATCACTGCCGTCATCTTGGTGTGATTAATCCTTCCCTACTGCAAATGGTACCTTCTGCTGAAATAACAACCATTTGTTTTTATATGTTTGGCAAAACACCTTTTCCTTTTATAGGCTTGGCCAAAATCAGCCCAATTTTTCAGGTTGATTGGGCATTTGGCAGTAATGCACCTAAATGGCTTTCTACTGCCATATGATAACTGAGCGTTGCCACAAGAAGATTTATGGCACTGAGCCCCAGGTAAGGATGCTCCATTTTCCTGCAGACTGATTAGCACTGTCTATTTCAGTGATTTAAGTGTTTTTTCAAAGAAGGCATCTGAAGAGCTGAAATGGATACGCATTGTCAGCTCCTGGCAGTTTAAGCACAAACAGCTGCCCTGAAAGCTCTGTGCCCCACCACAAAGAGATGAGCCTCTGTGAGAGCGAGTCAATCAGAGGAGATAAATCTTTGTGTCAGTTCCAATTATTGAGATACTCCAGTTAACTCAGGGAATCACAGACATTAGACTGGCTTTAAATGCCCACGTGGCTGGGACCATACCATTGCTCTTGGGAGGCAATTTCACTGTCTGACAGATCAAGAGGCTTTTCTCAGCTAGTTAATTCCAATTAAGTTTTTCCTCTCAATTTCATCCTACCATCCGTTATCCTCAGTCAGCTACCCTAAGCAGTTCCTCCCCTGCCATGTTGCTTGTGTTAAGAGTCCTGGAAATGGTGACATGATCCTGGAAATGGTGACAAGTACCTGGCAATGACACCCATGAGACCCCAGCGCTGCAGCCTCAGAGCTGAGATGGCAAAGGCCTTTTAATCAAGCTATGCACTTTAATTTAGGTATACAAGTAACCTCCCCTCCCTGTTCTTCCTTACATTTTGTCTCTTTTTAACTCTTATAAGCTGTGTTTCTTCTGACTACCCCGACTGCAGATGGATACCCAAGTGTGAAGGTGCAACGCTGGGAAAGAGCTGCAGCAGAACCAGCTCCTGCTGTCCATCTAGAAGCCTACAAGCACCAGCATCCTGCAAGACTTTGCAAGTACAAGTAACATAGTACAATCTTCTTCTGCCATGCTACTGTCATTTACTTTATATAAAGTGCATTCCATTAAAGAACTCCTTTACTTGCCCCTCCAAAATTTAATGAGAATAGTTAGACTTTGTGGCACATCCTAAGGTCAGTACCGCTAGATTGTCTCCAGGAAGAACAGTTTTGAAAACCAGGAGCAGAATCAGCCATGTATTTTCTGTAGAAAACACTTTGGTAATGAAATTAATTTAAAACAAAGCATTTTTAGTCAAAGTTCCATTTTACTCCTTGGATGTGTTTTCTAATGATAAAATTATACCTATTGCCTATTGAAGCTGAAATGTTCTCCTGAGGCCATTCACAACCTGGCTGCACACTGGAAGGTGTCTGATTGACATTCATGGGATGCGCTGGTCACACCTCCCCTGCTCCCCTTCCCTTACCACACTGTCACCTCTCTCGCACTCTCAGGAAGACAAATTGAATGAAAGAAAAGTGTGTAAACATATTCCTCCAGCACAGGAAGTTCAAGGGTTTTGCAAGCTTATCTCAAGAAACAAGAGGAATTCAGCTCTTCCCCCCCCCCCCTCCCCCAACACAGCAGTAAGCATCAAAGGGTGGCATAGACCTTGGAGGAAGCCAGCCCCCTCACAAAAGAGTGGCAGGAGGAAGCACAGAGACACTGGGCTCAAGGAGCAGTCCCTTCCCACGGGCCCAGATGGATGAGCCCACCGGTGCTGAGGGAGCTGGCTGCTGTCGTTGTGTGGCCATGCTCAGTAACCTCTGATTGACCACAGGGACTGGGAAAGGTGCCTGAGGACTGGAGGAAAGCAAACGCCAGTCCTATCTTCAAGAGCAAGGAGGACCCAGGGAAGTAAAGGCCAGTCAGCCACACCTTGGAGAGGGAAGGTAAGGAAGCAGCTGGTCCTGGAAACCATTTTCAGGCATATGAGCAACAAGAAAATCATCACAGGCAGTCAGCGTGGAATCGCCAAATGGAAGCCATGCTTGACCAACTTGATAAGCTTCTGTGATGAAACAACTATGTCCAGTTTTCTCCAGAGGAGACATGGAGCTACTGGACAGACTTCAGCAAAGGGTCACTAATACGATGAAGTAACTGCATCCTTTCCCACATGAGCAAAGGCTAAAAGAACTGGGTCTGTCCAGCCCAGAGAAAGGAATTAATATAATGTGACGATATCTGCAAAAAACCATCTACTACAGCCCTTCTAATTGCATTATCAGTTCAGCAGCAGAATGAACTGATTATAAAACCTGTAGACATTTTCTCTGGCAGGACAGAGAGACATATTACTAAGAAAAAGAAAATTGGAAGAATTTCAAAATGATCAGTTTGTAACCAAACAGCTGCTCTTGGCCAGTACCATGGGTACAGCAGAAAGCACCAAGCCAAAACCTGCCCGTGTTGTACAAACTAGAATCCAGAGGAACCGCTCTGAGGTCATCTGAAGTCAAATTTGCAGAACTGAGCAGAAGTCCTGCATAGATTTATACCTGTGATAATTTCATACTGCGTGCTGTCCAGCTGAGATCCCAGGGATAAAATGTGTGCATGTTCAAGTCAAGGATTAAGCTCTGGCTTGGATTTACAGCAGTGTAAAGAAAAGCACTGCACAGCGCAGTATTTACATTATTCAGGCCAAAGTAAAAATGTAGTGGCAGCTGTGAACAGTCTGAAAACCAAAACCCTGATGGGAAGACTTCATGCAGAGGCTTGGTTTGTTGTTGCAGCTGACTCTCCGCATATCCTTTATCTTTTTTTTTTTTTCCTCCTCTCAGAGATAGTTGACCTTAAATGCAAAAGGATAACATTGGTCAGGAGGAGCGTTTATTATGGATGAGCTATTTTTCTTTCATGTTGGCAAAATCATTCTGTAAAAATTGGCAGGAGTCCTTGTTACAGCTATGTCTCAGACTCATGGGTGATCTGGAATTTAACATTATTTATGTCTCTGTATAAAAAAAGCACTGAAAAGGAAGAAAATTAGAAGAAAATAATCAGAACACAGCTGAAGTCGATAGCTTTTCTTTTTGGAACAACTCAATTCTATGTCCACCCTTGTCTTCGCTGAAGACACTGTTCCAGTGGTTTGAGGGATTGCTATATAGAAGTTAGAAACGTGTTGTCCAGTTTCTACAGATATCCTATGTTGTTTCAAAGGCAAGGAGAATCGAACACTTAAACTCAGGGAACTAACTTGCATGGCATGCTGCAGGCGTGCAGACTGCTCACATCACTGCCATATTAACAGCTGTGCAGAGATTTTGCAGTTTAAATCCTCAGCAACGCAGGTTCAGAGGTGGGCACTCTGTATTCTGTGCATGTACAGAGAGCATCCCTGGGTGGGGATAAAATCCTGCTGCTGCCATCGCTGAGGCCTGACTCCAGCCTCTTGACCCCCAGCCCGTAGCTTTTAATTGCTGCATCCCTGCCCACTCCGTGCAGCGTGCGGCTCCTCGGCAGGTAACCCCTGGCTCCAGGGAGCTCTTGGTACCCCAACAGGAACTGCTGAGTACAGAGGAGAGCTCAAGTTCGGCCCTCCACTGCCAATGCTGTCCAGACATGCATCATTCCAGAGAAGATCATTTCTCAAGGGTGGGGTTGCAAAGAACATTTTTAGGAAAGGTTTATTTGTGTTTGCATGTTCCCAGAACGCTCCTAGGGTCAAACCCATGCCGGCTGCTTTTCTAAGCTGTGTTTACTGTCAAATAACACACAAAACTAAGCAGCAAGTTCTTAAAATATTCAGAAAACAGGTTTGCTTTTTGCTCATGTTATTTCACAGAAATCCTCCAACAAAGTTAAAGAAAAACACAGTTGCTCATTATACAAACATGCACAAGAGAAAACACTTTAAAATCTTATCCAAAGATAAGATCTCAGCCAGTCCTAGTGACATAAGCTCTACCCACACTTCTCCTTTGGCCACTCATCCCTCAGAAGACCTTTCTTCAAGTGGATGCCACTCCTTGATTAAATATCTCATCTTTCCCACGCACAGAACATGGAAGGGACTACCAGAAAGCAAGCAGCACCACACAGCCCCTCCTAAACAGCTCCCCAGTGGATCAAAGGAGGCTGTTAGCAAGTTCAGGGCAGAGATGAAATATCTAAGTCCTGAAGACGACGTTTAAATGCACAATGGTTTTCACTTTCAGGCATTCTCCCCCTCTAGCATTAGCATACATTAAATTTGTGCATACTTAATGGTATGGAGGTCCTGCTGCAATCAGGGTGGATCGGCATAGGAAACTTGCCTAAAAATTCAGGTGTCTGTGTAATGTCAGGCCTGGAGGTAAAGCTCGGGTGACATTCTCAGAAGTATCTAAATTTGTTAGACTCTCTAAGCTCCACTGAAATATGCTTGAGGTGAATTTGAATGAAATTTAGGTTCCCACATCTCTTTTGTGTTAGCTTCTATCTTCAAATTTAGCAATAAATAGCAAGCAGACTGCTCGGAAAGCCTGCAATGGTGGGCAGATAGCAGGAGTCTGGCAGCATGAACATGAGCACAACTGAGCACAACTCCTTCGAACAGTAAAGGGATATTTCACATGGTGCTCACGGTCACACAGCAAATCAATGGGAAAATTGAACCATAGCCCTCAGGGCATATTAAATGCAATCAGATGCAGGAATAATCAAGTGATTGAAGAGACTTAAAAGCAGCATTACAACAACTTAATATATGGCTAGAAAGGAGCTTAGGGAGGCTCAGTGATCTGCTGAAAGGGAGAAAGAGTCAACAGCAGGGCTGATGCTAGGTCTGAACAGCTAATTGCATCGCACAGCTAGCCTGGCACTGGGAAGTCTGCTACTAATTTATACTCCATAAAACTTCTGGTTTTAGTGTCAGAGTTTTCGCTGTCCGCTAGTGGAAATACTAAAAGTTCTGAACTCAAAGAACACCTCTTACTGAGCATCACTGTGTTTGGAGGACCTCAGATACAAGGACCCACTGCCCTGGCTCGGACATCCCAGTGGCACCAGGCTGATGCCAGCTGCTGGGTGAGCTGCCCTGCGTGCAGCAGTGAGAGCAAGCCCCACGAGCTGCTGGCCCCGCAGCGTGCCTGCCAGCCCCACCTGACATCTTGCTTCCATTTCAGCTGTCAAAACTGTATCCATGGTTTTCAAGCATTTCCTGTTTCCTAATTTGAGTGGTTCCCTCGGTCATTTTTCCACTAAAATACTCATGCATTTTTGGAAAAACATCTAAACAGGAAGAGACCTGACCTCTCCTCCCTGAACAGCATGTGCTCGCTTCTCCTGGCACCGGGACATCGCTCACATGCCAGCTTCCACAGTGACTCCAGGACGCGCTGAGGGGTGGATCCCATACCTGCTGGTTGCTCGTGGGCACTGCCTTGTGCGTGGGAGGGTGGCACATCCAGCAGGTTTCCTTCTCTGGGCTGGCACTGGTCCGGTCACCAGGTC
The DNA here is from genome assembly GCA_013396635.1 of Penelope pileata. Classification (NCBI taxonomy): domain Eukaryota; kingdom Metazoa; phylum Chordata; class Aves; order Galliformes; family Cracidae; genus Penelope; species Penelope pileata. The sequence continues at coordinate 2,651,227 of WBMW01005527.1, forward strand.
AGGGAGGAACCACTCCATAGCCACTGAGATCCACAGAAGAATGTTCATGGACTCACTGGGTCTGAGGGTGGGCCAAATATTTATTTCTGGTAGATACTAGGCAGCTCCTCTTCTCAACATTTTCATGTGGCACAGAACCCTTTTTGGGGGGTTATTTCTACGTGGGGACCTACTGGCTCTGGGACATCCTCACGGCCTCCTCACCTGGCAAGGAACAGCCACTGAAATAGAGTTACTGCCTCGTCCACCACCCAGCTGCTTCCACTAAAGGCATTTCTTGCCACAGGGGGATGAGCTCAGCTCCTCTGGAGCCTGACCCACGCTGGAAGTCCCCTTCCACTGAGGACCAGAGGTAGGGCAGACACAGAAGCCCTGAAAGCTTTACATGCACCAAATCCAAGCCAGAGCATGTGAGGTGCCAGGAGGGGGTAGCGTGGTAAATTCTGCTTGATAGGCTCCGGATTCAGCTCTTTTGCTTGTGTAAATCAAATGCTGACACAGTTCAAGAGTGGAAAAAAACATGAGCAAAAAAGGAAAAGCAGGGAGCTGCATGTTTCTGTGCTCACACATTTTCCCTGCAGAGCACCCAGGCTTGTTATCTGCACTTTCCTAAAGAAGCCCTAATGTGCCTAGAAATTACATTTAATATATATGCTATACATATTAATTGTGCTACTGTGAGGGCCTTGCAGCAGTTTAGTCACACTGCAGAATTAATCTGAGATTGGTGATAACCGCAAAAAATTGGATTTATGTTAATTGCGTGATTTTTTTCCTCCTTGCAAGTCCCAGAACCGTCCCAAATAAGCAAACCTGCTGGAAAATGCTACCCTCCCACACCACTTCAACCCCCACGTAGGAGAAGACCTCACTGCTCCTCTCATATGCAGCTCACTTGGCCTCCTCTCTGCATGCATTCTGAGCATCATCACCTTCCCAGCCCCACCATGCAGGGAAACCGTGCCTCTCCAGTACTCAGAGAGATCATGCCATATCCCTGGAGGTGAAGCCAGGCAATCCCAGACAAAGAAAAATGATAATGTGCTATTGCTCAGAAAGACTCACAGGGTGAATGAAAGCTAATAGAGGCAACTGGTTTGCAGCTGTCCCACATCCCCCGTGTCCACTGCAGGGGGAGCACTGTGGTGTCTGACACATCGGCCATGAGCAGTCATTCAAATTTATCCAAGCTCTTTGTTTAACGTCTGATCAGTTTGGAAAGAGTTCAAGGCAAATCCCTGCAATTTCTCCTTCTGGCTGCTTCAGACAACTCTCTATCTTCAGTAATTAGCAGCTTATTCAGCTGAAGCCCTGAACACGCAGAGCCCTCTGCTACATTGCTCTCATGAGGGATGCTGGATCTGCAGCATCAGAGAGACAGCGACTGTGCTAGCAAATCTGCTGTGCATTGAAGGGCACTGAAGTTCGAAGTAAGTATAATATAACTTCAGGAAGTTTACAAGACTTGCTATACCCCATCGCCTCTGGCCCAGCTCCAATTGCTTGTATGTTCCACCACTGTTCAGTACACTGTTTAGCAAAAAAGCATGTAAAGTTAACATCCCCTCTGCTGCCAGACCAATTGGCCACTCAGCTCGGATCAGAGAGGACGCGTGCAGCTGAGTGCAGGTTCCTGTGCACCTACAAACAGCTGCTGGATACAGTCTGCACGGACCCCAGCAGCAGACACCTGCCCAAGCCCTGCCCGCCATTCACTGGGAACTGCTGAGATGTGTCCCCTTCAAGAGCAGCTGTGGAGGGACCCACAGGGAGCTCTGCTAAGCCACCCAGAGCTGAGGAGGGGCTGTGGTGGGATCAGAGACGCTGGCAGCTGCCAGGCTGGGTCCCACTGCAGTCACCCACGGGGCGGGCAGCAGCACACCTCTATTCATTTTGTAGCCTTGCTGAGCTTGCCCAGCGATATGCCATATGAGAACGTTTTCAAAATTCAGAAAGAGCTGACAAAGCTGCTCCTCATTCATGTCTGTTCAGCAGAGGGACTCCAGGACAGCTTGGCCACCTCCTCTGGGTGAGGGCCCCCAGCACTGGTGACAATTCCCTGCCACAAAGCCAAGCTCGCTGTGACACCTAGTGGTATCACACCTAGTGACAGGTGCTTCGCACCACCCCCAGACCAACAGCCACAGCTCACATGTGCTATGGACTCTTCAGGCCCCTCGTTACGCCTAAATATGCATTGGGGTGTAACGGCAAACACAGCAGCTAGTTCCAGTCAGGAGAGGTGCTGGTGTGGGGACAGGACGCTCAGCGAGATGGACGGCTCTTGTAGGTGGGGAAGGTCCCATCCCACGCAGGCACTGAGGGAACCATGGTGCTGGTGCCACCTCTGAGGCCACAGGAGCGAGGTGGGCCTGAGGCAAGCGCTGCTGTTTGCTGCGTGACCTCTCCCAGCAGCCATTGCTGCTGTGCACAACCAGCTCACAGGCCCTGTGCCTGCGCACGGCCAGAGCCCACCAGCAGCAACATGGGGCTGTGTCACCCCACCAGCCTTGCCGGCCTTCACAGCGGTTCCCTTCATGCTCCAGCCCCTTTGGAGGCTCTGTTCAATTTCATGCACCATCACCAGTGACATATTCAGCACTAGCTTGAATAATGATACAGAAATTAAATCAGGAGGCTTTGCCTAACAGGAAGGCCCCATCACGCAAGGCTGGGATGCACAGGTCAGAGACACTGGTGCTTGCCATGCTGCTCACTGAGGAGAAGAGAGAACCCCCAAATGCCATGTGTAACACTGAGGTCACATTTCAGGAGGATCCTGGCTCCTGTCGGCAAGGAGCAGGAAGGAACAAGCACCAGCTCCTGTGTGATACCACCGCAGCTCTGCCCTGCACAAGGTGAGCGGTGCAGGGCTGGCTGCCTGCTCCCTGGCAGTGACCTGCATGGGTCATCCCACTGCGGGCCCAAGGCGCTCCAGGGACACCTCTGCAGGTGCTGGAGGGCCCTTCCCTGCCTTCTGCCCTCCAGAAAGCTCTGGGTCAGCACTGAAGCACGAAGCATTCCTGTGCTGACTCCTCCCGGCACACACCTGGTACCATGGCCCATTCCCAACATTTATAGCTCACACCATCCGTGCATTCATTCCCAAAGATGAGTGATCTGCCCCCTAAAGCCATGCACGTCCCACGCTGCCCAGAGGACCTGTGTGCAGCACAGTGCCCCATCCCAGCCCAGGGCCGTGCATGGAGTGCTGCCAGGGTGACACGGGGTGAGGAGAAATTAACGAGCTCAGAGCTGGGCCAGAGAGCCTCTGCCAACAGGGCTGGGAAGGAGCAGCATCCACCCTGCCGAGAGGCACAGGGCAAGGGATGCACTTTTATACGCCACTGCGGCCCCGGCCAAGGGGCGAGAAGGCGGCAGCGAGCGTGCTGGACCCATGGCTATGTCCTCGCTGTGTCCCCCCGGTCCCCGCTATGTCCCCCCGTGTACCCGCTGTGCCCCCCCCGCGGGCGGCTGCTGCCCCCCAGAGGCGGAGCGGGCCCGGCTCGGGAGGTCGCGCTCCGGGTGCCGCTCGGATGCTCGGTTTTCAGTTTCCAATAACCGCATTTTTCTTCTAAATTCCCCACAAAAATCAATCTCTGGAAAACTTTCTCGCTTTCCGTCCAGAGACGCACCGGCGCCGAACAAGAGGCAGCAGCCGCACCCCTACCGCAGCAGCCCCCGTTTTCTGGAGTAACTCTGGAGAAACAGAACAAGCCAGGAAAGAAGCAAAACCTCTTCCTACCTGCCATGGGGAGGCCGAGCCGAGCCGAGCCGAGCCGAGCCGAGCCTCGTCCCACCCAGCCGCTCTCCCCGGCCCCTGCAGCAGCGAGCCCCGTGCGGGGCGGCCGCCCGCTGCCGCCGGGCTTTAAGGGAGCGCCGAGATCCCACCCAGCGCGGGGGGGGAGTCCCGGCCGGGCCGCAGCCCCCGCTCGCATCTCTGCTGGCTTTGCCGTGCCCGCTGCTCTCCCCATCCCTCTCCCCTGGGGCTGCCACCCTGTCAGCAGCTGCAAACATGTTTGCAACAGGGACTGGGGGTGACAGTGCTGAACGTGTGGGCCCCAGCAAGGAATATGCAGGAAATAAATTCAGGAAGCATGGGGTTTAGATCAGATGCGGGACAGAGGCATGATATGTAGAGGTACTGAAGCACTGAGTTACAACAGCAAGAAATCCACTTTTAGCTGGAGGAGAGCCCGGTTGGGTGAGATCAGCACAAAGCGCGTTTCTGAGTGCTACAGTGTGGGCATCACGGCCCCACTTCATTTTTACCATAGGCAATGGGGGAAAAAAAGCCAAACGTAGTGCTTCTGCACTGAAACTGCTTCACACAACACACATCTTTCAGACAACCTCTATCAAGTTCATTCTGGATAGAGAGCAGACAGCCGATCACGGTTTGAACATTTTCCAAGGAAAGCCAGAAGCCACGAGGTGAGCCCGGGCAGTGCCATCACACGCAGGACAGCAGGGCTTGCTCCGGGCTGGCTGCAGGGCAGCAGCATGGAGCCAGCAGCAGCCCCACACCAGCCCCCTGCAGTGCTGGCTGCTCGCAGCCCCATGGGTGCACAAATGTGAGAGCCCTGGGGGTGCCAGCAGGACATCAGGGCTTTAGATCAATTATTGCTTCCTGTGTGCATTTACTCACAGTTATGGACCTATTATCTTTTCCTTTGAGGTTTTCTGTGTTAAGCCATAGGCCAAGCATGATTTTCATTAAAAATCAATTTAAAGAAACATACTATCAAAGAATGGTAACTCAGCCATTTTGTGAGCCATGAGAGAAAGATAAAGAGACAAAATGAAACCAGCTCCCAACTGGCTGCCCTCCCTCGGGCTGTTTAAGCCTCCAACTTACCTGTTGCCAGCATCTGGAGCAGCCCAGCAAAGCCCACCCAGCTGCCCAGCATCAACCCTCATCAGGGTACCACCTGTGGGACCCCATTAGCATTGATTTTGGCTCCTAACACTCCAATCCTGAGCAGCTGGAGTAACATTACCCTTTTAAAAGTAGGAAGGAAAAAAAAAAAAGAAACCAAGTAGCCTCTATCAGCTGCAGCTGCTGCTTGGGAGCTTAGGTGCTCTGGTCCGTATCTCACCCCCAGCAAGTCCCGTCCTTCAACCCAGCTCAATGCTCCAGGAAAGATGTGGTAGTAAGGGATGTGGTTTAGTGGTTTAATGGGCAATGTTGGTGGTAGGTGGACAGTTGGACTAGATGATCTTGGAGGTCTTTTCCAACCAATGATTCTATGCAAGGCACTAACTGGCAGCCTGCAAAAGGCAGAGACCCTGGGCTCTTGTGCAAGTCCAAAATTGCCAGATTGTTCACCCACTGTGCCTCAGCTTACTCCTGGCTCTCCTCCCACTGAGGGGTCTGGCCAGCCATCGCCCCAACAGCACTACTGATGCATTTGATGTGGGGTTTTGGTGCTGCTGGGAGCTGTCAGGGGGCACTGCTGGAGCGCTGCCTCAGACCTTGGAGATGGGTGGGAAAATGTTTTCCAGGGAAGGTTTTCCCTCTTCTTCCTCCCACTGCACAGCCTGATCCTCAAGCATCAAACTCTGGGGATGAACGTCAGCTCCTGGGGAGGAATGGGGATCCACACCACCAAGCTTTTAATTCCTTTAATAGGCTTCCTGACAGCACAGTCTGTTCTGACCCCAGAAATCGGGGAAGCGCAGCCCTTCAGAGGAGGGCTGTGTGGCGGGGCAGGGGCACCTCCTGGGGTGGGCAGCGCGTTGCAGGACACCAGCCCACAGCTCCTGTGACACAGACGTGGTTCTGGGCCTTCCCAGCCACGGTGCCTCAGGGGGAGTAACTGTAGGACTGACAAAAATATCCCCCAAACTGAGCTTTGCTGACCATTTTCTGCATTGTTTCAAAGTGACACTTTCTTTCCCACCATCTTGTCGGGCGGAATGGCTTCGGCGGTGTCTGCGCAGAGCAATGGGGTGGCCTTGTGCTCAGGAACCTGTCGTAACCACCACGGTCACCTCTGCTGAGCCTTTCTTTGTATCACAAATGCACTGCAGGGAGATGGAAAACATTTATCTTCATAATTGCCTTCTACTAGAGTGTCCCGCAGCGCAAACAGAAGAGCATGAGAACAAAAATATTGCCTTGGGATGAGGAGCACAGCTTGAGAAATCTCTCTCTTGCTCTGCTCGCCCAGAAAAGGGCCATGCTCCAAGGGACTCCAGGCTGTCCTGCACCCATCACCTCCTGTTCCTCAGTGTACTTGAGGAAAAATCCCTTCCCATCCGCCCTCCTGTGACAGACGCGGGGTTCCTATTTCCCACAGAGAGCTCAGCGGCTGTGCGGGGCTCGTGTCCCGGGAGCAGCGAACGGCCTCCAGGCAGGGCCCAGGCGCTCGGTGCTGGGGCAGCTCTGGGCCTGCTGGGCACAGCCAGCCCTGAGAGCGGGCAGCGCAGGGCCTCCCTGCGGGATCCCTCAGCCCCCTCTCCTCACGCTTTTCCTGCTAGCTCAGGGCAGAGCTGTTTTAAAACCCAAACCCTCTGCTTTGTTAGGGCAGGTGGGGAGGAGCAGGAGCAGAGTGCTGCCGGGCAGTGCCCACACAGCTGCCCAAGCTGTGCCCCCTGACACCAGCCCAGCCGCCGTAACAGGGCACAAGCTGTCACCCGGCTGCGTCTGGGGCTCTTCCCACCTGCCCCATGCCTCAGAGCTCACAGGGAGCCATCACTGCATGCTCCTCTTCACAGGGTCCACGGCAAGAAAGGAAGCAGCTGTACTGGAGTCGTTATATGTGGTGCAGAGTGATAAACACTCCCCGTGGCTCTGTCCTTTATATTTAGGAAATGTATGTCCACGCTGCTTTCTCCCAGCCCAGCACAACTCATGTGCAGCTCCCTCTCTGGAAGGTCTCCTGGTCAGAGCAAGCCAACACGAGATGCTGCAAGCCTGCATCCGGACAGAGACAGCTCCACCGACGTCCCCCAGCAGATGGGGGCCCGAGGGCAGAGGCACAGCGACCAGCACAGCCAATTGCTGCTTCCTCTGTATCCCATCGACAACCATACCCGGCCCATCAGGAGTGACGCTGTACATTCCTCCCTCTTCAGAAAATTCGGATGCGGCTCAGAGAATAGGAGGCCACAGAGACTGAGGGAGACAAAGTCTGGGGCTGGGCAGAGGGAGGGGCGAGAAAACACCGGTGGAGTCACCTGCAGGAGAGCGGCTCTGCAGGCGGCATGGCTGCTGTGGGCAGGAGTCTGCGGCAGCCACCTGCAACATCAGGGGACATCCCAGCTGTAATGAAGAAAATCAGTTTAATAAAGCCAAAAAAAAGGAAGATGATAGAACGGTGAGGCTGTGCACACAAAGGAACTGAAGTTCTTCCTGCTGTCTCCAACGTGATCCTAGGCTAAAACAGGATGCATGCTAAAAATAAAGCTCAGCTGGGGAAAAGCAGCAGAGCTGCTCCGCTTTTTTAGAAGTTTCTCGCATCCACATCTCTGTCCTGGGACTGCTGCAAGGGCTGAAACATTTCCAGCAGCATAAGGCAACCCTGGGATGAAGCAAACATCCTCTGTCAGCAGATGCTTTTAAGAAACTTTGGCCTTGTTATATTTCCCAGAATGTGAAAGTATCAGGTTTGAACAACAACAAAGCCAACAGTCACTGCAAAGGTAATCTGACCACGTCCGTAGTATCGAAGGCCAAGATGCAGCGATCCGCATGTACCACTCAGCATTGCCCTTGCAGAGGACTGCAGGGTGCACCTGGATCTCACCTGCACCAGGCGGGGCTGTGGGGGCTGTGGGCCCGAGCTGGCAGCGGTGGGCTTGGTGCTGCTGCCCTGCACTGTCTCTCAGAAATACTTAAAGGGGTGTGTGAGCACATGCATACCATTAAAAATAAACGAACAGGAAAAGCGACAGACAGGGCACTGTGCACTCCTTGTCTTTTGGGGACTCAGTAAAGGCACAGGGCTTTTCACCTCTGTTGCTGTTTCACCACTTTCACCTACAACTGGAGATGGAGTAACCTGGGGGGAGAGTTGCAGGTTTTTACAGCACCTGGCTGTGCTCTCAGCCTGATGGAAACAGGCTGCCAGGTACGACTGGAGCGCGCTGTAGATTATCTTTAGCAAGCAGCGCGTGGTGGCAAGGCAGCAGGTGAGCTGTCAGCGCGCCATATGGTGCAGCAGCATGGGCCTGTCCCTCTGCTGGGACTGCAAATAAAAGAATAAAAATAAAAAAGATATCAGAGCAGTGCTTTCAAATGAGCAGCCATCGATTCATCTCCACATCCACGTTACTCTCCGTTTAATTTTATTTAAGCATCCATTTGCACTCAGAGGACTGAGAGATGAGAGCCAAAGGCCGTGGCGGTGCCAGGGCCCTCCTGGCTCTTGCTGGCCCAAGCAGGGCCGCCCTGCAGCACCCACCCAACCCCTCGGGAGCTGCACCTCTATGGCTTACAGAGGGGCTTCAAGCAGTCACCTCAGAGCAGGGCTGAGGGATGTGAAGAACACCTCTATGGACTCCTGCATCCTCTGGGAACACACTCCACGTTTTCAGACTGCTCCCTCAGCCATGAACTGCAAGGACTCCCCTACAGCACCAGCACTCACAGCTGCATGGAGATGTGTCCACAGAAGGAATTAAGATTCAGGTGGGGCTGCTGGAACGTGGGGAGTGTCCGCAGTTACAGTACCTACAGCACAGCTGTAGCACCCTTCCTGGCGAGAGGCTCCAGGCAGCAGGCTCGTGGTGCGTGGCTGTGGGAGGAAACAGAGTTCAGACAAAACCACGGGAGCTTCTGCAGCACTGCAGGAACGGGCGCACTTCTCCTGCTCAGATGTGGGCCCTGTGGAGACACTGCTGTGCACCGACTGCAGGGGATGTGGTTTCAGGGTGTGCGTGGGTAGATATGGGCAGAGATATACGACATTACCAGAGCATGAGAGAGGTGACAACACCCTGTGCAGCTCTCCCTGAGACAGACCAAATGGGGCTCCTGTTGGAAACGCCAGCCCAGATCCAAACATAAGCAAGATGTGCTTCTCCCTCCCTGGCAGCTGGACCGGGAGAGCAAGAAGCAAGCATCTGGCACATTGGGAGGAATGTTTCTTAATTAACACATCATCAGATTAGCGTGAGGCAGGAGCCTCTCAGCAGTGGCTGCACACACCCGCACAGGTCCCTGTGCTGCTGGGCTGCTCCTGGGATGGGGCTGCAGCCAGGGACAGGGACAGCGCTTGTCCCAGGGACACGAGCTCTTGCTGCCTGCACAGAGCCGGGGCACAGCATCCCCGTGCTGGCTGAAGGGGCAGCTCCTGCCGCACACTGCTCCTTTCCCAAAGCATCAGCAGAGCAGGAGCACTGCAGGCAGCAACACAGGGCTGCAAGCTCCTGTGTCACGGCCCGGAAAGGGCAGAGCCGGGCAAAACTGCTGCACAGGGCTACAGCTGCCGTTTCTCCCCGCAGAAACACTTTGGTGTCAGCAAAGTTGGGAGGGCTGCAGGGAGTGTCATGCAAGGACCGTGCCACCGACACAGCAGTCAAAACCCTTCCGGGAGCCTGCGACAGCACGGGGCCCTTCTCGCTATTTTGAGCATTTATAAGGTGTGCAGCCCGCCGGGTGGGAGCACGGCCGTGCAGACACGGACAGGCCGGCACCAGCTGCAGGCATCGCCCCGGCGGCTGCACGGCACCAGCGGGCGGCACGCGGAGCCGCGGGGGTTGTGCCAGGGCCGGGCTGGAGGCCGCTGCCCTACAGGGGCGGCTGTGGGCAGAAATCCGTCCCGTGCCCCGCGCCCCAGGAACCCACGTTGCGGAGAGCAGCGACGCATTCCTCACACATTCCCCGGTGCGCCGCGGCCTCACGGTGCGGCCGGTCCGCAGTCTGACCCAGCGGATTTGTTGGCTTCGAACGGCTGCCCCTTCCTTCTCCACGCGGCCGTGCCGCGGGGCAGGCAGAAGCCGCGCGGGCGGACACGGGACACACTGATCCCGAGGCCCGGGAAACCTCACTACTCGGCAGCAAAACACAATGCTCTCCCCGTCGGGGAATCGAACCCCGGTCTCCCGCGTGACAGGCGGGGATACTCACCACTATACTAACGAGGAGTGAAAGGCAGTGCCGCACCGCCGCTCTTTGGCCGCGCTGGCACCGCCCCCGGCGCTGCGAGCTGATGGGAAACCGCGCAGCGCTGCGGTGAGGGCAGCAGCCGGGGCAGTGACACAAGGACCATTCCCAGTGAGTGACGCTACGGATCTGCACGGGACTGGCCTACCACTGCTTGTCCCAGGGATCCGACTGCCCCAATGGGACACTGCTGCGTACCGTGGCTCTGCTCTCCTGGGCCGGGTGGCTCAGAGGGAAGCACACCCACATGAACTGCTGAGCTGTAATTAATTGATCGCAACAGAACGCTGATAATGGGCCAGAAACTCAAAGCAAAGCCAGATGCTATGCATGACACCGGTTCTTGGATTAACAACCAGCACTGCTTGCAGGTCAATCAGAGAAACTTTTATTTTAGACAGCAAAGCTAGCTTGTTGCAGCCAGTTTCTGGGTAACCGCTCTCCCCTTCATCCATAACAGCACTGAGCCTGGCAGAGGTGTCCGCGTGGGCTGTGCAGCTCCTCTCAGCGCGGTGCTGTGCTGCTGCAGCTTCTGGTAACCCACCTCTGGGCAAAGCTCAGGGCCTTGGCCTCGACAGCCCCCCCAGCAGAGCTCTCCTTCGATGGAACCCTCCCCATGCTGTTTACCTGTGGTCTCTGGTAAGAAAACCACAGAGAAGACCAAAGTGCTCAGTACTTCTCTGTCGTAGGTCCTCACTTCTAAGCACGATGACAAGGGGGGATGAGGACACCCAGGACAAACTCTGCCTGCCCAACCCAAAAGCTTTCCGGGAGAACTGGCTCTGTAGATAAGGAAAGAGCAATGGCTGTTGTTTATCTTCGCTTTAGAAAGGCCTTTGACATCATTTCTCATAGTCTCCTTAGAGCCAAACTGGTGAAATACGGGGGGTAGAAAGCTGGCAGAATGACCATTGAACACCTGTGATTAGCAGCACAGAAAACACTCACAGTGTACTTTGCAGGTGTGAAAGTGAAGTGCCCCACAGGGGCCCCAGGCTGTCCCCCTTCCAGGTGTCCCAGAGCCTCGGGCCTGGCTGTCAGCCCTCGCTCCAGCTTGGTGCTGCTTCCTGACAGCTGGCGGAATTCATCCCATCACCTGCTCGAAGTGTGCAGCGTGTCACTGCTGATCCTCTTCCACTTGAGTCTCTGCTCATGCAAAACTTGGCTAGAACTCTTCCTCTGCTCAGCGCATGAGCTGTTTTAGGGCAGAGGAGTGATATGTAGCTCTCCCTTATAACTATGCAAACAACAGAGAACGCTGCAATAAACCATGGCCGAAAGGTCCTCTCAGCCAGCGCTGCTCAAGGCAGGATCTGAGGGGCAGGGAGGGCCACGTGTACCAGAGGCACCTGCCCCGCACTGAAACTTCGTTGAGCTGCTCGCCAACCCACAGAGACCATTCTGAGACCTGAAACACTCTCAGTGCAGTTTCCTTTCTGCGTGGCATAGTTTTATGTCCTTGATGGGAAAGGCACCTCCAGGAACCGAAGAGCTTTGTCGTGCCCTTTGAAAGGGGGATTTTCACGTACAGAAAGTTGGTATTGTCTCTTCCACAACAGCTGATAACTTTGCTGTAACCGAGGCACTCCCACCTCCCAGCCAGCATCCAGAGCCAGCCATGGTTACTGCAGCCTCCCGAAAGCAATCAGTCCTGAGACCCCACAAGGCTAAAACGGGGCCACCGCTGCCCAACGAACTCTCCCAGCTGCACAGTGCTCCCACCGTGCCTGCAGCCACAGTGCAGCAGTGGCAGCTCTGCAGCCCTGCACATGTCCCCGCCCGCAGCAGCAGCTGTGCTCCATCTGCTCCCTCTGCCGGAGCCCGGCTGCGTGCTGGGGACGCCTCCCACGCTGTGCACAAGGGGACAGCTACCGAGGTTTTGTGCTGGGGCCTGGAATACCTACCAAAGACCTGGTGATGGATAGAAACACGGTCAGAGCACGGGGTTCTTGCTTCAAGACAAAGCTAAACTTCATTTTATCTTTGCTTCTAATTGCAAAGATTCCTAAATAAGAAGTTGGTATTTGAGACCCAAGAAAAATTCCAGTACAGCTGGCTGTAACATTGAACCTTACTGTAAGAGGAAGTCACCTTTTTCATAGAAACATAAACTCTTTATCTCAACTGTAGATAAGATGGAGCTAAATGCAGCGTGCCGGGAAGCCTGTGCTGAGCTCACACCCAGGCTGCACCAGGAAGCAGCTCCAGGCCCCAGCTAAAACACAAACCAGCTTCCACAAAAACGTGGTGTATTACACCCAAGGAAACCAGTCACATTTCTGCATCAAAAAAATGCAGTCCAGCCTAATGAACACACCACAAGCTTGTAGGAGAACCCATATTTCTGAAAAGCTTCCATCTGCATTGCTTTGGTGCCCAGCTGTTCTGTGCCAGACTCAATGGAGATATGACACAGTGGCATTTTCAGTGTTTCATTCTTAGCAACTTAAAGTTAAGACCTGTAGTTTGGATAGCCAAAACGTTTGAAAGATGAACCCTGAAGCACAGTTCCTGACACAGCATCATGAGATGAATTGCTGATGTGCTGCTGTGGCACAAACTTCATTGCTGGCAGCTCCCTGTCTGCTATGCACACAGAACGAATGAAATGCTTGTATTGAAGGAATGCTTTTATTAAAGGAGAGGAAGAGAGCATGAAAGCCATAGCAGTCACGTTTCCTCGATGTACAATGTTAAGCAATAACCTCCAGTATCAATCATAGCAACTTCAGGTGCTAAAGAGGGAAAAAATGCACCCAGAAACCCCACAAAAACAGGGAAACAATGAACAATTTCAACTTATTTATTAGGAAAAGACAAAGTACTGCTTTGACATTCATACAGCATGAATGCTAATAAAACCAGGAAAATAAACTGTAAAAAGTAGGCCCATCACAGAGGAGTTGGCTTATGACAGAAGGAAATGAAATGCAAAACTTCATTCATGCAAACAAGCAGTAAAGGGTTATTTACAGTTTTAATGGGATGGATTACAGCGTTGGCCACATTGAGGCCCCAATGAAACTACTCAGTGACATAATAAAGGGATCTAATCTGTACATTCAATAATGAGAATCTATAAAAAGAAATAATTTAAACAATTTACAAGAGCTGTATTACAGATGGCATAAAGATATCATTTACAAGAGCTGTATTAACAGGTGACACAAAGGTATTAACCAGTCATTTATGAATAAAAATTTGTAGCACATCTTTACATCAAATCTTCAGTGTCAGAACAGTAAACAAGAAAGTGGAGACATGAGTGCAATAGAATAAGGCAACTTAACCAAATGGCTCTTAGGAGAACTTCCATCCTACACGGGGTTTACAATGTGTAAATGCACCTGTTCGTTTTGCTAAGCATAGAAACCAAGCACGTGAAGACAGGAATTGGTCATTAGCAGGCCAGTATATGACAAGACAGCAGGTGGAAAAATCAAATACTCGTTTGTTAAAATGCCAAAACGCATCAGAAATGTAAAAAAGTGCAGATATCAAAAGCCCTCTAGATCCTCTAACATCGAAACACTAATTTTCACGTTCTAAATGCTGTGATCTAGTATTTATCAGAGTATCAGTCCACTAGTCTTATCATTTGTAATGCAGTCTGGGTAACATTACCTCCTCTCAAAGCCTGTATTAACAGTGTTCTCAAATTGATGCTAGAAGAATTGTGCAATGCTTGCAATTTACAGCACAGATTAACTGATACACCATATTCCAGTTTATTTTACTAATTCACACATTTCATTTAAAAATCTTTTTAAATGGTATTTCTGCATTTTTTTCAAAAAGCTTCCCCAAACGCTACAAGGAATGTCTGATTTTCTTGAAGTTTTAGCAGAAAACAAATGCTGATCTTGCTCTAGTTGATGCTATCTGCTTGAACAGCTACGATGACAAAACAAGCCAAAAGATCACACTGAAATCCTGCAGTGCAAAGTGATCCGTACCATCATGCACAGCCGGAATGTTACGGGCCTCACAGAAAGCAGCATGGGAAGCTAAAACCTGCCAGGGACTTGCCACGCTAACAAACACAGCCCACGTATTCTAACAAACAGGGGAAACTTAAAATAAGGCCCAAAAGATATTTGCAAATGATAAATTTTAAGTCTGTCAGAAGGACTAGGCTATAAATATTTTATTTACAACTTGTATTTAGAATTTTTCTTTTCAACAAATGATTTAGCACCAGCAGGAATACACAAAGTGGCATTACTGTGTTCCCCAGGCAGGAGGCCTCGAGGCCAAACCTCGCTCCTTGGTTTCCCACAGCTCCATCTCAGAGCAGCACCTGCTGAAGTCGCTGAAGGGAGCAGGATCTGGAGCTCCGTGATGCAGACCTAGACCACTCAAACATATTCCATTAGCACACCAATAATTACAGATATATACAGCATCCTTTGAGATGGTTTCACGGAGTGTGAAATATGTTTTTTTTAAAAAAACGTTTCATATATTTAGCATGTGTGAAGTAAACAAAAACTAAGTAGGCTTCTTTGCAGACTTTAACTGGAAGAATTAATAACATTCTATCTCAGATGACAGAATACTGGCAATGGGCTTTGGAATACATTAATGAAGCTCAATGGAAGTGAACAATTATCCCTCCATATTGCACAACAAGGCATTTTCTGTCTCCCATGATCACGTCTGAGGGCTTAAAATAATTCATCCATTTTATCCACAGTGGTCTTAACTATACTCCCCCTCACTGTGTTAAGGGGAAATAACTCGTAAAACCAAACAGTAACTGTATCAGTCAAGTGTCTTCCCAGCTCTGCGCTGTAATCAACACATCTTGTCGGACACCTCCAGTCTGACCCGCAGTATTTTTGTTTGCTTTTTAACCTAAGAACTGCTCTGTTACATACTGTGTGTCTTCAGTTTGTATCATCCCAAAAAAAGGATGTAGAAATCCCTGGCACTAGGAAAACACTGAGATGGGGAATAACTAACCTCGTGACATGCGCAGATGGACTTGGGATAAACAGCTGACCACAAGCAGCTGAACAGAACTACACTGACCTTCATCTCTGTTCTGAACTCCGGTGAGCTCTTTCCTCAGTATTGTAGCCAACCCATTTCCAGATCTTGCGAGTGATGTTTAAAGTATAGACTGACTGAGTGTAAGCATTAACATCAGGTACAGACTGAATGCATAAGACACCGTCTAGTCTCTAATAAGCAGAGAATAGACAGAAAAAGACATTAATTAATTTTGAATGTTAGAACCTGACTGTTAGTCTGAAACACTTGAGAATGAGAAGCTATTGCGACTTACTTGGAAGTAGGTATTTCCTGAAGACCTACAGTGGGTAGAGATGAAGCGTGAACACTTTGATCCCTAAAGGCCTTGCAGAGACACCACCAGCTCAGCTGCAAGCAGACACCTCACAGCACTACTGAAGGAACATTTCATTCACTGTGAGAAGCCAGAACTTAGCTTTTTTCTTAATATGCAGGCTGAGAGAAAGTGGAACAGCAGGGCCTCATTCCTTCTATGCCACAACTCTCCAAGTATGAAAGGCAGTATTCTATGATGCGTTGGTGTAATCACAAAGGTGCTTGCAGAACACTAGAGAAAAGAGAGGCAGAGATCTTCAAAAGGTACAGCAGACACCCAAATACCCTTTTAAAATCTGGACCAACTATAAGACAAATGCTGCTTCTCTCTGAACTGTTAACTTCACTGAGGTTTAATCAAAAAAAGATGGAAGAAGTATTTATCCTTAATGCTCTGCTAGGATGTGTTCACTCCAGCTTACTAAATAATCAAAGTGTATTGTAGAAAAAAGTTCTGTTCTTGTTCAAACTGCTGCCAACCTGCGTAGAGCTGGAAAGGTGAAGGTGGTTAAGTTTAACCGCTGTACCGACTTGGGATTGCTTCATACAAAAACTTCTTTGGCCAGAAAAAAAAATCTGTACTCGTCTGAATAGAAACTTGTGTGATTTTTAGGGAGATACAGATAGAATAGAACTGTGCGTAATGGTTAAAAAGGTCAAGATAGAGAGAGACAGAAGTGCAAAGGCACTACTCCCAAGATACGGGCTATGGAGATGGGCAGCCCAAAACCTGATGCTATTTTCCTGGCATCTCTAGCTACACTGGATTGAAGGGATCATCTCCATGGGCAGTAAAATTACCGACAAGCAACACTGGTCAAGAAATCTCATGGATCAAGTCCCAGTACCATCAAAATTGGCATTATAGGAACAACTGAAAAGGCACTCGCATGGCTGCTTGAGTTGAAAGCAACTCCACATTCAAAATGAGCTAAAGGTTTTACTTTAGAAGTATCAGACAGCCTTCCTCTAAAGCAGTTCTACTTGAGAAGACAAGAGTAGCCCTGAGAAAACCCCAGATGCTCCCTGTTGTAGGACATTGATTCAATTCACTCTAAAGCAGCTCGAAGCAGTTAGCATTGGGGAAGAGAAATAGCAAGCATGAACATAAAAACAGATCAGGAAAATAAGTTACTTCAGTTACTCAGATAAAAGACACAAGCCTTTTCAACCTATTTAGAAAAGAATTTAGATGGAAAGACTTCAAGGCTTACCTTGCAACTACCTGTGAAGGCTAGCATTTCTAGTGGCAGCACAGCCAGTCTTTGGGGACAAGTTGAGAAAAATGAGACAAACTACAAAGACCTGGCTTGAATACAGTATCTCTGGGCTTTTACAGCTAGGCTTCAAGTTATGAAGTAACAACTGTGTTGATAGAAGAAGCAAAAGGAAGCAATTTTTTTTTTTTTTGCAAGGTCAAGGAAAGAAAAATAGAGGTAGGGCATGCTTTTTGATTCTCACAGTAGTTTCTATGCAGTACAGCTATTCAGAAATTACTCAGTTTATTCTGTAACTGCTCAATTTACCTTAAAAATGTAGTTTAGGACATATCAACTTCAAATGGTTTAAAATAACCATGGCCACGTTCACTAGGTAACTATCTCCTACGTGTACTTCTAGTTAAATATAAAAGATACTTCCAACTACTGCTTCAGAAGCAGCTTTTTCAGTAGCAAGGTGAGAAGTGAAGCAGCAGTAAGCAGTCTAAATGAACTGTTTTTAATCAAGTTGTAGGGTGTCTTAAAATACTTTGCAAGGAAAATAAATGGTTTACCAAATTTTCAAGAGGCTGTCAAAACATTGTTGTTTTTTTTTTTCCAAAGTTTTAGAACCAAATGAAGGTTGCTTTCTATAGCCAATCTTAAAAGTACCAGAGTACAGTATTTGTAAGACACTACAGAAGCCATATTCACCTGTTTTCTGAAGTGCACTGATGAGCATTAGGTCAGTCCAACTGCGAGTGTATATATTTTTTAATGTCTAGCTTGAAATATCAAAGCAAGCACAATGGAGATGTAATATGAGTACTAGGAAAAGCAGCTGTAGGTGAACTGTATCTGAGATTGGCACTGAGCTTAGCAAAGTGGCCACTCTAAGTTACTGCACTCTTAAAGGATGTCAGTTTTTTGTTTCCATTTTTAAAACAAAACAAAACAACACAACCCCTATGATGTTAATATGAGGTTTTCAACTTAAAGAAAACTGCCCACTGAGCTTTCAAACATCCCAGGTGGATGTGTCTGTGAATACAGGGCAGCCATGCTGTGGAATATCTTAGCAATTGTCAGTTTTAAAACACATTAAAACCTAACAAATGTGTTCTGGTTTGGTTGCTCCTCACGCACTTATAGGAAACAACATTAAAATCATATCATAAAATTGATTATTTCTTTAGTCCACAAAGATTCATGTAGCTAATGACCGTATAATCTCCTTTTAAGTTTAAGGTCTCATGCCCTGGCTTCAGGACTAAACTTATTACAACAATAACAACTGTAAAATTTAAAAGTATAGAGGAAAAAAAGACAGATCAGTTCCAGAGTACGGATTTTATCCCAAGGCCACAGTTTGATGAACGGTTCCATATTGCAAGTGCACTACATATTGGTCCTTTTAGTACTGCAATACAAACTCTGATGCTGTCCTCAACTTTCTAAACACAAACTTCCAAATCCAAAAGCAAGCTAGCAATCTTTCATTTTGAAGATCTAATTAGTCTGATTAACTCACAAAATTACAGAGAAATCAGATTTTCAATACAGTGGGATGGTGCAGAATTTTTCCAGATCTCCACATAAATGAGCCAAAGCATCAGAATTGCCACGTTCCATTTTTGTGAGAGGATGAATTTACCTCTCACAGGCTCTGTGGTGCCTTTACAAATTATGGTGTGTGACGTCAGAATTAATGAGACACCAGAAAAACCCCCAAGAAACAGAAGGCATTATTTCTGGAAGTCACATCCTGGGGAAGAAAAAAATAAGAAATCAAGTGCACTTTCAAATAAGCGAAGAAGGCGGGTACGTATAGTCATCAACTGCTTGCTCTGATGCTTTGGCTGATTTTGTGTTTTTATTCTTCCCACTGAAGATTATAGCATTAATAATATTCCCATTAGACATAAAAATACAGTAATTACCATTATGATAAGGGTGGCAAAGCACACGAACAGGTTGCCCAGAGATGTGGTGGAAGGCCCATCCCTGGAGACATTCAAGGCCAGGCTGGACCAGGCTCTGAGCTACCTGATCTAGCTGCAGGTGTCCCTGTTCAGCGCAGGGCAGCTGGACCAGATGACCTTTCAAGGTCCCTTCCCAGAGGGACCTCCGTCTGAGGTCCCTACAGAAACTCAAATCATTCTATGATTCTCCTGCTACTGTGGGAAACTAGTACCTATGGTTTCCTCATCTTGTTGATAGTACCTCACTGTTTTTAAGGTTGCATACACAAAGGAAACTGTGCTCATCCTGAAGTATAACCAATACAAATAATTTTTCACTCATCAATTGTATACAAAAGGAATAGGCCTAAAGCTTCAGGAGTAAACTTGCAATATTTTAGTGCTGAGCACTTAAAGGATTAGCATTCCTTCTTCCACAAGTTTGTTTTCAGAGGATGTATTGCATACTAAGAGTTCAATATTGGCTACAAGTATTAACAAACTTAAGTGATATCCCCAAACGTTTCACTTCTGAATGCCCAACAGAGTAAAAAAACCCTTCCTTACAATGGCAATATTCAGTAGCTCATCACTTCTTAAATTTAAAAAGTTACAGAAAAACTGTTATTTTCCTTTCCCCCTCCCCAGATTTAGTTCCCATTGCCATAAACAAATGTCATCCAGGTGGAAAATAGTTCAGTGTAGTGACCTCTGGTATCTCAACTGAAATTTGGCAGCCCAAGAAGAGCACCAACAGCTCCGAAGTAGCCCTGTTCAAAACAAACAAACATTTCAGGTTCAAGCAGAACATAACTTCTTTCAGTCAGGTATTTCAATGATAACAAAGCATCTGGTGGGCCAACTACAAAACAAACAACATCCACTTAGTGCATCACCTATCATATATATATATACATTTAAGTTTTATGAAACAAATATTTTACCTTTATTATTGAGCTTAGCTCTAGGAGACTCTACCCTAAGCCTCCCCATACACTGCAGGACTTTCAAGACATACCAGTGACTCAACATGCAGAATATTTGTTGTTGGTTTTATTAAATAGAGGAGCTGCCTATTTTGGTTGCCAAAGGATCTTGAACATCCACAGCAACACTTCCCATGGCACAAATCTAGCAATAAACTAGCTGCACTTCGTATTTTTAAAGAAGTATCTCCAAGCTTCAACACCATTTTTGGACTGTATATATAGCTAGACACCAAGAACCACATTCTCCTGTTGGATTACTTTTTTCCCCGATGGGAACTGCGGTGTTCTCCTTTCCTACAACTATAAAACATTCAAGTGTTCTCAATCTACACTTGACCTAGTGCAAGATTTTAAAATGCACTGAAGAAAAAACCTGAAGGGCTAGAACTACCAGTGAACTGTTCTGCTGTTCCTGCAGGCATCAGCACGAACATGGAATACTGTCAGTCTCACAATAAGATATAAATGAAAAAGTTGTGAGAATTGACCAAAAAAGAAATCTAACACTGGAATATTTGCAGACAAGAAAATTGAGGACGAAGTCTGCCAGCCCCTCGCCAATGAGCTGCATCTCCCAGCTGTTGGGCCTGTGATTCATCCTGACTGCCTATATTTTAACCAGCACGGGTCAACTCTTTCAGGATTACATACTGATCTAGGTTGCAGAAGCTACTGCAAAAGCAGATGAGTTACAGAGAGTAAAATCACTAGAAAAAAATGTGTAACAAGTATCTGTGTAAGTATGAAAGCAGTCCTGACTGAAAGCAGTCTGGACTTTCAGGACTGCACACGTTCAGTTGAGAACAATGTAAGTATTTGAAAGGCCTGGGCTATGAATGCCACTGCAACTTTTGAAATATATTACTATGGTTTCCACTCTCCAAAGAAAACCAACCACAAGAAAAGGCTGTTGAACCCTAGCGCAAATCTTTACATTTCTTGCACCTCTCCAAAACAATCTACAGCCTGACCTAAAATACCCCAAACAGACTTTAGTATTTCCTTCCCTGGCTGAAAACTGTTCCCAGATAATCAAGGTGGTATGAGAAGCCTTGCCTGATTCTCAACATCTGCTCAAGTGTCCCAGGGTATCGTGCTTACGGCAGCTACTCAATACCTGCCCTTTTGATTAATGGTAAAACAATAGAGCAAATAAATGTACTGCAGCATACCTCATGTTCTAGGAACAAGGCCTTCAGCTGGCCTTTCGACCAGTAATCCAGTGCATACGCAAGAAGCTTCATGGACAAAGTATTCACACGCAAAAAATTGCCAACAAACACAACTCTATTTATTTTCTAAAAAGAACAGAAAAACAGAAAAAGGATTAAGTCTTTTAATTGCTTAACACAGTTTTGAAAAATTAAGCCACGAAACAACATCGTCTCAAGCGAGAAACTTGCTCCGCAATTAAGACACCTGTGGAGAAGGAAGAGCAGTCCAACATTCAAGAAGCTCTTAAATTTACAGAGTAGCATCTGTGTTTCAAAGTAAATGAGCATTTTCCATAACTAAGCCAAAGAACCAGCCAGACTAGAATTAAAAAAACAAACAAACAAACAAAAAAAAACCCTTGGATTTGGTAGAGAAGACTCAGTGCCTTCATAGCCCTGTACAATGCTGCTTGACATCAACGCAACAAGGCAGCACTGTAAAGAAGCCGAAGACAGTAAGACAGATGTTCTTTTCATCTTCAGACCTCAATCAGTGTAAAATCAGACTAAGATTTAAATACATATTGCAATTGAGCTGTGGATTTTAATCAAATTAAATGTCAGGATGTAATAAACATTTAGTTTTCTCCATTCACTGGAATAAATCTGCCATTAAGTGCAAGCAACATTAAACACTGATTTGATGATATGAGAACCAGAACCAAACAAAATTTAATTGTGCTGAGGGCATTAGACAAATACTCATATTTAAGTTTTTACAAAAACCAGTATGCCAGTTCAACCCATAGTCAAAAGACTAACATGCCACCATTCTTCGCTATCCTGACTAGGTCATAGTGAAGACAGAAACATACTGGTAAGGCACCCAATCGAACATTATTCTGCTTATAACAGGAATATGAAATAACTAAATCCATTTCAATCTTTATACATCACGTGAAAATAAGTTTGCTGATCTATATTAACCAGATCACACTGCTACTACATGTCATTTTACGTCACGTAATCCTTCTACAGAGACTGTCAAAATGTTATGAACCAATTGTTAGTTCTTTATTACACGAGTTTGTTTCATTTAAGAATATACGTAAAGGTTTGAAATGATACATTATTTTGGTAGTCATCTAATCTCAAACCAAATAACAGAACTATGAGAAGAGAAGTCTCCATTGGATGTTTACCTCATTTACTGCACACATCCGGGCAATAGACCCAATGTTATTGGTGATGGTGACCAATATGGCTCTTGCAAGATCTTCTTTACTGACAGACTCTCTCTTCTCTTTGTAGATCATATTCCCAAAGCTAGAACAGAAAAAGATTCCAGTAAATACAAAGTGATCCAATATATCAATATATTTAAGTAATTCAGAGTGTAGTTTTAACACTATAACAGAACTTAAATCTCATGTTTATTCATCAGGAACTTTTTTTTTTTTTTTT
>WBMW01005527.1:2680268-2794308 GCA_013396635.1 Penelope pileata
GGAGGGTGGCTATAGTGCCTCGATGCTCTTTATCGGTACATGAAGAATGGAGCTTAAGTTTTGCTGTTTTTCCTCGGTGGGGAATCGGCGGTGCCACAGTTACATGCTAGAAGCAGTTTGGGAAGTTGCCTCCATTTCTGCTTCTCGCCCCGAAGTTCCTGTTCACAGTGCAGAGCTGACACGTGCCTGGTGCGGGGCTTCTCCTCAGGGCAGCGGCCCCGAGGGGGCAGCGGGGCCGCGCTGCGCCTCGCCCTCCCGTGGGACAGAGTAACTGCTGCAGTGCTTGGAGCTAAGGTGGCTCCGCGGGCTGTGGTCCAGGAGGACGATGTGGCTCACAGCTCCTTCGTGGAAGCTGCTGTTTCCTGATGAGCCTGGAGCTGTGCTTCAGCACAAGTCCGTGTTGAAGCAGCCCTCACAAAGCAGGGAAAGACAGAATCCTCTCACTGAGTTAGTGTATGGAGACGGGAGCTGCTGCCTCTTCATCCTCCGTCCTCACCAACCACCCTGTTACCACACGCCAGGAAGCCTTTGCTTAGCCCTGGTCACAAGCACCTTCTTCAGGAGAGGATTTCGGATGTTGGAGTGCAAGAGGGCGGTGGGAGGTCAGGTTGAGGGAGGGGAGCCCGGCGCTGGGCCTGCCCCATTCCTGCCTAAAGCCCAGGCAGGGGTTTGCCCCGTGTGCTGACCGCCTTTGCCTCGCTGAGGCCTGCTGTCTGCCCTGGGCACCTGTATATTGTTGGGTCTCATTCCAAAACCTGTCATAAACGGTATTTTTTTTTCTTCCAGAATCTTAGATAAAAGAAAGCAAAATTCTTATGTCGGTATCATCTCCCATTTATCGTATTTCCTTTCTCAAATGTCTGTATCTGGAAAACCTACTCTGAAGTCTTAGTGCTTACTTCTTGCTCTTTAAAGGAAGTTCAGAGTGTGTTAACAAAGCTGCATAACTTAGGTCTTCCTGTCAGCTCTGTGCAATTGTGGAAATTCCACTGGGGTGGTGTTAAGGAGAGGAAATTCTGGTGGGGTTTTTGGTTGCAATGTAACTTGCTGCCAACATTTTGAGCACAAGCATTTACATACATGTTGGGAAATACAAGAATTTAGCCACTGCCTGGAAGTGCAACTGTGCCCTTTCAGAAACATATGCTGTGATTGCAGATACAGCCTTTAATTTCCTGCCTGTACCAGGCTCTGCACTGTGGAATGTTTCGTGTAAAATGACCTCTCCAGTGTCTCAATGGCATCTCTGCAAGGCTTGGGAAAAGCAGATCTGCAGTGAGATTTTTCAGAACCTTAATCCTGAGATGTTTTTTCCGCTGCCTTGAGTATGTTTCCTGTACACTTTCTGACTTTAACGGATGTGAAATACCATCTCTGGGAAGTGCCAGTAATGAATGTGTACATACAACCTAGAAAAACAAGAACAGAGCAATCTCTACAGCCTGATGGGTGCCCAATTCTTGTAACAGGCAGAAAGCCCCCAGGCCCAGCCCGAGGAAATGAACAGTTACAATTTTCTCTTTCCAGCAGTGCAGATTCAGAGATCGTTTTCTTAGCCTCTGACTTCACTCAGGGACAAAACCAGGTATTTTCTGCATGGGTTTCTTTAGGAGCAAGTGCTGAATTTGAATATATTGGATGTCTACTTCAGGCTGGTTTATTTAGCAAATACTCTTTAATTTGTCTTCCTGTGTAAAAAACAGAAGTAAAGGGTTCTGTGATAATAAACTGAGAGCTGTTCAATTAAAACAAGACCAGAAAAATTTGGTGTAAGTACTGCTTCCCAAGAACATGAAATCCTTTGGCCCAACATCACCAGCTATGACAATGTGTGAAAAAACAAGCCGAGCTCCACTCCTGGCTATCTGTGGTCCATCTGAGATGGGAGGTGTAGCTGAAAGCAGAAGTTTAACACAGCCCTGTGACAGACTCCAAACATTTATTAATTTGCAAATCAAGGTAATTTGTAGGTTGTGAGCACTTTTAGACTGGAGCTTCTTGTACGTTAGCCACCCACGCTGATTTGACTATACTGTAAGTAATAATTAATACATCTGAAGGCGAGTTGATGATCATCTGGAAGGAGAAGAAACACGGTTCTTGCGTGTGTATATATAAGCATTTATATAGCCAATTTCAAGCGATTGTTACTAACAGTTATGCCAAAATACTATGCAGTGTCTGTGTGGGATGAAACCACTTGATTTTATAGGAAGGTCACACCCATGGGCAAGGACTTCTGTGTTTGTAAATGAGCATTGCTTACATAGCTGGTTTAGGACTAGACCAACACTGCTTCATTGCTGTGTTAGAATCTCACTTTTAAAATTAGGATGACCAACTTCATATATTTAGATCTTTGTACCTTAAACCGTATTTTGGCATTTACCTCAGCATAATGAAATACATATATTTTTAAAAAATTTAAAAAAATAAAAAATGAAAATTCCACCACCCCAGCAATTCAGTGAGTGCTTTTCCCGAAGAAATGATGGCAGGTTAAGAGATGAGAAGTATGCTAGGGTATAATTAAGGAAGCTCAGCTCACCTGTAGTTACTGCCTGTTGCATATGCTCTTATCACATGGTAAGTGAAAGCATGATAGTATCTAGAATGCTTCAAAGCCCCAGTGTGAATTGCTGTGTGGTTCCCATAGCCTGGCTCTGCATGCAAAGCATGTGAGGCAGGGCTAGGTAATTAGCCTGTCATTAATGGCACTTCCCAGTGGAGGACCATGGTTTCAGTCACTTGTCACTTCACAAGATGGCAGTTCTCCTGAGTGAAAATTTCTTATATATTATCTGCCCTGTGACATTTCTTCCATATTTTCACATTTCAGATCAAACAGTTTCCAGTGATGAGGCTTAGGGAAAAAGAACTCTGCTTTGGACTAGCACCTCCTGATGTTTCGCCAGGGTGGTGAAATATGTGCCTAAATTCTGCCTTTTTCTGCCTTTGTAGAAGTTCCTCCACTGGGCTGGGCCAGGACCAGCAGGCTGCGGGTCTCAGCACTGAGGACAAGGTGGTGGTGACAGCCAGAGGTGCCAGCTGGAGGTGTAGGAATGGGATCCCAGCTTACAGCCCGGCAGCCTGCAGCAACATGCAGCGTCCAGAATCGCCTGTCCTCTGCAGGTGAGACACAGCAAGAGGCTGCCCGGTTCTGTGCTGCTGGTGGAATGTTAGCTGTTAGTGAAGACCACTGAAAAGGTTCTCTGTTCTCTATGTTCTGAGCTTGTCCCTGAACACAAAAGCCATTGATCTTGTGGGACTCATTTAACCCTCTTTCCTCCCTTCCACCTGTCTCTGAGGTAGGACCTGTACGCTTCCTCCCCACATAAGATATAACATTTATAAAGGATTATTCTCATGAAAAATGAGTGGTCCTTGTGCCGTTGGTCTGACAAGAATCAGAGACAGTAGAAGAAGGCAGTCATCCGCAGACCACCTCGAGGATCACTTTACTCTGAAAGCAGAACAGCCTTTAGAAAAGAAAAGGTCAAGAGCTCATGTAGGAACAAGATGCAAAGCTATGCAAATCTTGCAGTAACCTATGTTCCTCCTGCCTGTGAGATTATGGGATGCCCCTATGTGTAATGGTGTAAGTTTAAACTTCCTCATACTGGGAAGTACTGCTTGTACAGCTCAGCTGCCTGCCAGAGGGAGTTTCTTGCTGCCTGCAGGGCACTCTGAGGGCTAAAGGTGCTCAGAGGAGCAGCTGGGCTTTCTTGCACAGACAACAGGTAGCACATGTGCTCCTGCTAGCTGGGAGTACAGCACTGCTGGGTGATAAACTCCATGGACATGCAGCGGTTACACCTGAATGTGTGTGAGCAAACTACAGGAGAGTTAGGGTAGAAATAGCAGAATCTGTTGTTCTGTAGTGTGCTAGCATGTAAATAAAGGCGGTACCATCAAGAGCAGCCTTGCGGTGCTGCCATTGTGACACCATCCTGAGGCCCCTGCACTGCACAGGCACCAGCTGTCCTGGCAGTTAGCACAAGAAACATCCATTGTGCATTGGACACCCTCAGGTCTCGCACATCTTTCCAGAGCTTGGCAGAGTCATTCTGGCACTGCTGGTTCCTTCAGACTCCTGGGGTGAAACTGCAGTCTCCTGATCACAGTGACCGTCAGACCTGTTGTAGTCAGTGGGAGCTGCGGGTGGTTCTTTCCTTGCAGGATCAATGTGAACAACAGCAGCAAGTTCCTGGCACAGGATCAATAAACCCCCGAGAAAGTATTATTTAAAACTGTCCATAAAATTCATGTATCACATGAAAATATTAAGAAGTCTAATGAAAGAGAGGGACTTTTTTCTACAAAGGAAACATTCACAAAAGAGAACTCTATTCTGTACTGTCAGCTAAAAAAACTTTCTTAAAAATAAGAACAACAACAACAAAAAAACCCAAACCAAAGAACCAAAAAAGAAACAAAAAAACCCCAACAACCGAAACAGTCTCATCTTTTAATAAGACCATTTGCAAATACAACACTTCCTAGAATTTACACCTGCAAGACTTTCCTAAACTGTTACTGTATTCAAGACAACTCTGGCTGTGATTTGGTGGTGACTGCAAGATGGCCCAGACCGCCCCTCATTGCTCTTACCTGCAGGCAGGGATCTCACACTGGGAAATGTGCTGTGTGCAGCAAGGAGCCAGGTAACCAGCTCCACAGTAACAACAGCTTCACAGAAAATTGTTGTTCATGCTCAACCTGGGCTCCAAGACTAATTTTGAAAAGAATTAATATATTTGGTGCAACATTTGTAATGAGGCAGAGACATTTGGTGAGGGTGAGAGTGTGGGTGGATCAGAGCTGCGTCTTGGCTAGCAAAGTGGAAGGGGGCGGGTGTGCACCATAAAAGTCTGAAGGCCTCTACCAGGGCTTGGCAGTACCAGATCTGACTAATCCCTGCCAATTAGAAAAACACAAAGATAAAAAAAGGTAAGATTATAGAATCATAGAATGGTTCAGGTTGGAAGGGACCTTAGAGATCATCTTGTTCCAACCCCCCTGCCATGGGCAAGGACACCTCCCTCTAAACCAGGTTGCCCAAAGCCCCATCCAGCCTGGCTTTGAATACTTCCAGGGAGGGGGCATCCACAACTTCTCTGGGCAACCTGTTCCAGTGTCTCACCACCCTCACAGTGAAGAATTTCCTCCTTATATCTAGTCTAAATCTACCCTCTTCCAGTTTATAACTGCTACCCCTTGTCCTGTCACTACCTGTCCTTGTAAAAAGCCCATCCCCAGCTTTCCTGCAGGCCCCTTCAGGTACTGGAAGGCTGCTATGAGGTCCCCCCGCAGCCTTCTCTTCTCCAGGCTGAAGAGTCCTAACTCTTTCAGCCTGTCCTCGTAGGGGAGGTGCTCCAGCCCTCTGATCATCTTTGTGGCCTCCTCTGGACCCGCTCCAACAGCTCCACATCCTTCTTGTGTTGGGGGCCCCAGAACAGATAGACTGTTTCTCTGCATTATTGGCTATTGCACAATAGATAAAAAGTGGTACCTAAGGGTAGTGCAAGCAGAAACATAAACAAAGTGCCTTGGGCCACAGCTGGATGAATGCTTGCCAAAGAACCTGTTCACTACAAAGCCATGAGTAATCCCAAATAACTGTTGTACAAACCAGCCACTACCTGGACATTTTTGAATAGTCCCTGTTAGCTTTTTTAGTAGGCTCAGCTGGATTTTCTTTAGGTAAAAATGCTAACATCTGCTACAATTATATAATTAACCTTCATAGTTCAGCCTTAATGATGCTCATTAAGTTGAAGTGTTTTTATCGGCTGAATGCTGTCACCAGATTTTTATGGATTGGCAAAGGCAGTCCTAAGTGCTGTAGTTTAAAGCATAATTGGCAATATGTAAGTGTTAAGTAGGGTTCAGTCAAGGGAAGGCTAAGGACTGGGTGGGAGATTCAGTTTATTCTATACTGAGGTTGGAATGTAATGAACAGAAGTGGTCTGTTACATCTGGGTCACTATTCATAATCAGCCACGGAGATGTAGCAGCAAACTGGAATCTAAGTATATCACAAGATTCTGTCATCCACTGTTGGCTGAGTGGTTTCAACTTCTTCAGTCAGACCTTCTTTGACCCTGAATTCCCAATATTTCTTTATTTATTCCATTAGTAGTTAATGAGCACACTTTTGCTGCAGGCAAGCATTTCATTGGAGAAAATGCCTAGGCTTAAAAAATTAGGTAGCTTAAATTCATCTGTGCATGTAAGACTGCAAAAAACTTTGGTTGGGATGTCATCCTAGGATGTTACCACTGTTAATAGTGTTTGAGCTAATGACAGCCATTCTCTGACAGCAGCTTTCCCAGAGGAGCTTGTCCTCATCACCACCTCTGAGCTGCGTCACTGCTGTTAAACTTGTGTACTCTAAATGGTCACTCAGCACCTCAAACGTAGAGAGAAATAATCTGCATCACAACATTAGGTATGTGACAATCTTCCATAACCCAACAATTTATTTAAACTTACATCACAATGAGAATCTATTAATAAAATACATCAGTTCACACCAGTCTGCATTGCCAGTTTTTAAGGGTTAGCATCTTTCTTCACTTTATATTAAAACTTTATAGAGGTAAAAACTACCGCACTGTACCCACAGTAGTTGAGATCTGTTGTAACATTAGGCAGGTTACAGAGGAGCTTTCAGAGCTAATTACACTTCAGTTAACCTCACATTTTTTGGCACATCTGAATGCTTTTTATTTTCTTCTTAACATAAAATAATTCTATAGCAAGTCGTAGAATCGTTGACATAAAGCATCACTATCCAATGGCAAGTGCTGCCTAAAAGCATACAAAAATTGCATCATTTGGTTACAAAGTAGATATTTCTTTATCCCAACACTTAGCGTTGAAATGCCATGATAGAAAAGGGCTGGGAACAGGGCCAGCCTTGCTGAGTTGTTGCTGGTCCCTTTGCTGCAAAATCTTGGTTAAACAAATCCCAGAGTGATTTGTTACAAGGTCTCGATGGCTTTTGCCTTGCCAGTCAAGGTCGTTCCTTTAAAGCACCCTCAAGCAGGTGTGAGGCTACAAGCACGTTGCCTTCTCTCTCCTATGTGTTGCTGCTCAAGGGACAAAGTGAACACGGTTTTGGTTAGCGTTCAAGAGGGGCAGCATTTCTGCAGGCCTTGGCAGCTTAGTGGCTACAAATTGTGCAGTAGAGCACGTGGCAGGTTTGTAAGCCGCTGCCTGGCTGTAAGCTTCTGCCTGGCATAACAGCAGCTGCTTCTTCAGAAACTAAAATGTGTTAAGCAGGAATGAAATTATAATGGTCGTGGTGTGCAAGACACATCGTTGTGCAAGTGCCTGCAGTTATTTGCATGAAGTTTTAAATCTATATGCTCTGGGTTTGGTTGATCTTTGTTGCATACCACGAACTCCAGTTGCTTTGAGATTCTGACATGACATTCAAAATAAGGAGTCCATAGTACTTGCATCCAGGGTTAGTTTTTCCCTGATTCTTGAACTGTACTGTTTCAGATTTTGGCACATTAACTAGAGACTGTTTTATATATCATTGATTACAGGCTCCACGTACCGATACTTATTTTGAGAGAATGCTGTTTTAATGATTATGTCCTTTCTACTTGAGCTGCTCTGGCAATAAGAGAGAAATGTGAATGAACTGCTGTAGTGCAAGGAAGATTTAAGTAGCAGAACACTAAGCATGTTGCAGCTTTTTGGTTATGTGATGGCTATATGATCACTTTTCTTTAGTGGGAGATAAACATTTGTACTTTTCATGACAGGATTCCATTCTGTGGATCTTTCCAAAGACTCATTCAAACAAAAGCCCCATTTGCTTCATTCAGCTTTCCTACGTATCCTCTGCTGAAACCCACGATCTGAAATCTCTTTGGTGAGACCACTGAGTGTTCCCAAAAGGGGCTTTTGGCTGCTAGAAATCATCTCTGACTTTCCCTCTCTTAGAGAAATTGTAGAGAGCACCATAATACTTTGTTATACAAAGGAAAGAAAGAAATTACACTGATAATGGAACAGTTACAGATGTTTGAAGTTTATAGTAAGAGAAACTTCAAGGCGTTTGTGGTACTCTTTGCACATACTTACTGACCCTGAAAGGTAGCCTTGCCAAAAACCCTCCAAAAATCAAACTTACTCCCAAAGAGTCAATTTTTGTCCCACATTCGTAGCGAGAATTTATCCCTGCATTGAATTGTTTCCATTCAACATTTGCTCTGAACACAGCTAAAGTTAATGGGAGCCCTTCGGGAGAAACAAGTGCAGGATATATAAAATAGTGCAGATGGAAAAGCTTTGGCTGGATTGGTCAGTCTGCACCAAGTGTGAGAAAGGAATGTGATGTAGCTGTAAATGTCTCTCCCTGTGCAGAGAAGAGAGTGCTGCTAAGCTCAACAGTTATTGGCTGAATACCTTCACAAGGATATAGTGCAACTTCTGCTCATTTAAAAAGCTGTGGAAAGGCAGCCAGCTGCTTGGCAGTGGTGTTGATGAACAGGCAGCTCCAGACCAGCTTACAGCCATGGCTGAAGTGACAGTGAGAGGCAAAGCCATTATGTTGCAGGTGCATTCTGGCACCTGCAGTATTTTCATGCTCTTTATGACCTTTGCAAGTTAAAGTGTCAAGGTGTGACGAATTATGTAGCAGTGCATTCCTTATATTTCATATACAAAAAAGAGCTCAAGGCTGGGAGCAAGAAGGCACAAACCTGGGAAATAACATAGCTGAGGAGTTAACACAAAACTACTATGTCATTTATTAGGCATTACTTAGCACTTATTTCACATTTTGCCCCCACATTTCCCAAAGCAACATATATTTCCCCACTTTCTTTCCCTTTGTCCCCTTCTTTTGGATAAAGCTGCCTGTGCTCTATAGATACAGTTGCTGAAGAATATATTGTGAACACAGATAAATACAACATACACAGCAAAAATGTATTATAGTATTACAATAGTCAAATAACGTAGTTAGCCTTAAGCTACGGCAGTGCCTACGTGCTATAGGGAACCAGTTCAAGAATATCAAGCAGAGCCACTGTACAGGACCAAAGCAGCATTGGCAGTGTTAGGCAGAGCAGGGGACTGAGGGGAGGCTTCTCGGGGTGCCTGGGCCGGGGGGATGGCTGTCAGCACGGGGATCCGCTTTGGTACCAGACCCAGCCCACGGCCTCGGAGATTTCTTCAGCCCACATCAATTCCATGGCAGGTCCTTGGAACACCTTTACATTTGTCCATTGTGCATACATATAAAGTCCCCCCCCCCCACATTTCTCCTGTTAGGCTATGTTTTCTTTATATATTTTTTTAAAATTTTAACTTTTTAATTTTTTTTTCTTACAACTGTTAAAAAAGTTTCATGGTAAAAATAACTCACTATATGATACATATACCCAAAGTGGTGTGATACTTTTTATAATAAAAGATGAAAATAGTCACTTTCCATAATAAAAATAAGTTCTATTTTTTGTTTATTTTACAATATACTTAATAATTCTTTTCTTCTTCACTCTGAAAGTAAATAGGTCCCATTTTGATAGCGCTTCTGAGTCGATTAAAGTGGCAAGAGACTGGAGAATGGCTTAGGAGCATTTCGAGCAGCCGCATTCCACGTGTCTCTCCAGTTCCTCGGTGAAGGTGGAGCCATCCATGCACTGGAAGA
This sequence comes from Penelope pileata, assembly GCA_013396635.1. NCBI lineage: Eukaryota > Metazoa > Chordata > Aves > Galliformes > Cracidae > Penelope > Penelope pileata. Next base: position 2,689,945 of record WBMW01005527.1, read on the forward strand.
AGTATTTCCGCCTCTTGCTTCGGAGCGGGACGCAGCACTGCCCGCTGCTGCAGCTGCCGCGGCATTCCATGCGGGGCACTTTGGAGGCAGTGACACACGACGTGTAGCCCTGCTGCTTACGGACCACTTCTCGAATGATCTCCCCTTGGCAGAGATTCTCTGGTAAGACAACAGAGATGTCAAGGAAACAATGTGGCAACCGTTTTGCCAGGTATTTCCCACACATCAGCAAACAGTCCTGTGCATGTTATGATACTTGAGGCAAACAGATGCCATGAGCAGGACCGTAATCTTTTACTGCTTTGTACCTGCCATCAAAACAGAGCTTGTGTTACACAAATGTGCAATATCCGGCACAAGGCAGAGGCCGTGCAGGCCTGCTGGCTTTGATCAGCAGTTCTGGAAGTGCTTTAATGAATGCTGAGTGTTGAATCCTGCAACACTCATGCAAAATGCGAATTAGTTTTACTATGTCTGCTTCTCAGGATCAAAGGTCAGCCTGCTCTGTGTGCCATCAGCAGTCTGGGGTACCAGAAAATGTCTGAGCTGTTGTGCAGTCACTGTCACAGCCAGATACATTCTAGTGAGACTGCATATGATCTGTATAATTTGGAAAGTCTGTGGTTCATTCACAGAAAAGGGACAACAATAATGCAAGCCAGCTCCATTCCTCTGTACAGGAAGGAATGACGGCAGAAGGGATGAAGTTTGAACTCATGGAGTTTCCAGTGAGTCTTTTCAGGACAGGGCAGAAGAGGTGCACCCCAGCATGATCTGTGGGATGCCTCAGGAAACCTGGGGCTGCATCAGAGGGAACAAGCTGGGAATCTTCACTGCCACTTCAGCTGGTACCTCCTGCCTTCTAGTCCCTACTCCTGTCATCTACAAAAGCCCCTGGTACACAGAGTAAAACCTCCTTTCCCAGCACTGCTGACTGACTGATCACTGTTTGCTCAGGGTAAGCCTCACAACAACCTCTCCTTTACACATCCTACCAGAACCCTGGGAGCAGCAAACCCTGAGGATTCAGGAGACAAAGAATGAAACCCTTCACTACAGATGTCCCCCTTTTTCTTCAGATTGTAGCTAGCTAGCTGTTGTGTGGCTCTGTTCTCCTCCCTTTATTGTTCTGGCTTACCTTTATCTTCTTATTTGCCATTTACCCCCAAATATGAATTACATGGGAGAGAGGTGAAAACAAAGATGTCAAAGAGAGGCATAGCAGACCAACATCCTGGTTGCTGTGACCAAGCGTACCTCTGTCACAGTGTTCTCCGCTGTAGTTGGGATCACATTCGCAGTAGGGTTCCCCGTGCTCAGAAATCTTACACTGCCCACGGTTGCATTTCAGAATCCTGCAGGGGTTCGAGGAATTGTTCTTCTTGTCACAATACATGCCTGTGTAGCCTTCCATGCACTTACAGGTGTAAGCAACATTGGCCACCACACACTTACCATGCAGACACCTGGAGAAAGAAAAGTATTTAGAGTTGGCCTATGCTAGATGTTTCCCAAAGATATTTAATTTTGGATTTTGGCATTACTGCCTATTTCAAGCCAGGACAGTAATCCACGAAACAGCAGGTCAGTGTCAAACACACTGAAGAAACTATGAGTTTTCAGTGAAAACTGGATAATGTTCAGAGAATATATTTGGAATTTGTGATTCAAAGTGATCTCTTGGAAGAGTGTCAGGCTCCTCTGCGAGTGTGGACCAAAACTTGGCATCTGTACAAGACAGCTCAGGTTTACAGCACTGCCACGTGGAACTAAGTGCCAACAGTCAAGCTGCATGCCTAGGCTTCCTTAGCAGAATTACTCTGCAAATAATATCAGGTGATGAAAAACAGTGTGATAAACAAAGGTTTCTGTGGAAAAGCTAAGCACAGACTTTATCAGGCAGTTTGAGCTGAAGGGTTCCCTGGCTCGTGATTTGCAGTGAGCTTTGGTGTAGCTGAGGAGTACCACTGGGAGCGGTGTCGATCCTCAGCAGGCTCTGACACCATCCCCACTTCTGGGAGAAGGACATGCTTGGGATGGGCTGAAGACAGGGAAGAAGGCAACATGTCCTGCTAAAGGAAAACAGCTCAGGGCTCAAAGCCTTTGCTCTGTCAGGTCCTACTGGACAGAAACCAATGGCTTTGTTTTTTTATTTTTTGTTCTTGGTCCTTTAGAACTGCTTCCTACTTACATTGAACGCTTGTACATTTAATTATTAATCTATGCAGCTAGAAAGCACAAATAGTAAAAGCAACATTGGTCAGGTCAAGACACGCAAAACACTGTAATAAAGGGGGTCACAGTCTATGAAGCAGTATTGTCTGCGCCGCTGACCAAAGGTGTTCTTGGATATCAGCAGTTACCATCGATTACCCGTACTTTACAGTTGCATGTCCTCACTGAGGTTAATCTCTGAGTGTTGGAGCAAACATCTCTCAGCAGGTACTGTGCTGCCCTGGACACGAAGGGCTTGTCTTTAAGGAGACAACTCCAGAAGTGACTTAATGAAAGGTGGGACAGTAAGGGAATATTAAAAATATGCACAGCTAATTTCCTTAGCAAGGGGACTACATTCTTTATTGCGTAACCCTCCTTGGATCACAGGAGAAACAATCTCCCATCATGTAAACATCTAAAACTCCCTCATTTGTCTTTGTCCAACCCGAACAGCCTCACGCTGAAGCTGGCAGTTCAAGGAAACATTTAGGTCTCCGAGTGTTTCTTTACTTGGGTCTTCCTACCTTTGGTCTGTGATCTATCAGGTGCTTCTCAACACCTTCCAGGGTTTAGGACTTTGCAGAATTAGACCCAAAAGCAAGTTTAAAACAGTTCCTCTGCAAGTTAAATCCGTGCCCTCACTGACCAGAGTGATTGTTCACCATGTCTATTTACCTGTCAGAAGCATGTGCTTCTAAAAAGCCCTTCCAAAGACAGTGCAGCCAAAGCAGCCTCTATAACCAAAGTGCTTCCATCTGCTTATGAAACCGCACTGAACTCCGCAGACTGCTGGTCTGTGTTGGGCTGCTGCCTCGTGGACTTGCCATAAGTAAGCTATTCATCCGGCCTTTCTGATGGAGATGTGGTTATGGAGCCTTTGAACTGTGAATGCTTTATAGTCAGACTGCCTTTGCACGCAACGCCATGCTACCCTTTAAACTTGCACTTTAAAGGGGTGTTTCAGAATGTAATATTTCATTCAGCTATTTAGGAAATTTAAAACTGTTCACAATGGACTGCATAATGGTCTTCAGGGAGTTAACCTGAATACTCTGTTCTGTGCTGCTGTGAACATATCACTAAAATGTGTACCTCTCTCCTGTAGCTAGCTCTGCTCTGCCTGCATGCATGCACTCACTGCCTCAGAGGTAATGCGTAGCCATTAACAGAAGTTTTCATACTTTAATGTGTAAAGTTATAGCTGAAAGTGTAGCCTGCAGTATTAACAACTTAGCTCCTCCAGGAGGCTAAGGTCATTTGGAGAGTGAACAGCATCAAAACACGACATGGAAATTGAAAGTTGCCATGGATGCTGACTCACAACTATCAACAACTTATGTGGGAACCCAGCACCTCCAAAACCAGTCACATGTTTTTACAAGATGAAATGTGAATATGCAATAGCTGTAAAGCTTCTGCCCTCCCATCAGCATTCATTCAAGCTTACTTGTGGTTAAGACATGGGTCTCCGATTTCCTGGTCACACAGGGGGCCTGTCCAGCCTGGGTGACATTCACAAACCACACTTGTTTTCTCCAGGGATCGGCAAATGCCGTGCTTGCAGATGTTACAGGATTTGCAGCCAGGAAGGACTCCTAGTGACTGCTGTGGTAAATCCTTGAAGTCCTGTAGCTCGTTATTGATACGGACATCATGAATACATCCATGAAAACCATTTGGCGTCTTATCTGCGCCCTGGCGCAGTGAAGATAATCCAGTAGAGGTTGGGATCCCTTTAGATAAAAAAGGAAAAACTCACAGTTACAATGATAGTATACAAATTATAATAGCTAACATTTCTTTTGCCACAGCACCTTGTAATCATTAAAGAACTCATTTGCATGGAACCTTTATAAGGCAGCTCAACTGTTTTGGCCTCATTCTGGAAATGCATAGGAACAAAACCAAAATCACTTGCCTGGCTTACATAAGAAGTATATTATAAAAAGGGGGGAAGGGGGGAAGAAGAAAGGTTGGATTTTTGGCTGATGGTCATGTATTCTTGTCCTTAGATAATGCTCCTTCCGCCTATAGCTCAATACCAATTATCCTTCTGAAAGATGTGTGAATGTTTTTACTTGCCAGCCACCTGCTACCCCCTCTGGGATACAGCAAGACAGTTACCATGACTCAATCATCACGTTAAGACAAGGAGTGCATCCCATCGAAACTAGCACAGGAGAAATCAGGAGACAGAGAACAGCACCTCAGGAGGCCAGGCCAAGTCTGTGGGGTAAGTGCCCTCTCTTGGAAACGTTCACAAGCTCAGATGGCCAGCAGGTTGTTTTGGATGTCATGTTATGCCCTCTCCCCTGACACCCTGACAACTGCTTGAGCTGCATTTGCACAGGCAAGTGCTTCCATTTTCAACTGCATAAGGCCTCTGGATTTTGCTCTCTGTGACTCCACTGTTGAAGTCAAAACCAGATCAGCATCTTTCTTTAATCATGCTTTAGGAGGAAGGTTGCTAGACCAAGCGGAGAGACATGCAAGATTCTGGGCACATGAAGCCTCAGGTCTGTCTTAAAGATTAGTAAAAACAATTGCTCTGGGGTTAATTTAATTAACGGCTTCAGTTTAAACAGCCTGATGTGGAAGGGCAGCTGGCATTACTGGCAGTGCTAGATGCAGAGAGATGGCACACGCAGAATAGTCTTTATAAAAAGTTGAGAAGAAATGCAATGGGTGACACAAAGGGCTCCTCTGAGCTCCATGCCTTGTGGTATCCAATAGAGTCCTTCACTTCAAGTCTCAGATTTGTCCTCTGGAGGTACCTTTTGAGAATTAGTAGCAATACACAGTGCTCATCCATTAACAAAACTTTTCACATGAGGGAAACTTCCTACTTTCCCTGTGTATAACTTGCCACATTAGTATCTTTTTTGCTGAATTGGAGGGAGAAATTATGATGGCTTCAACAGCAGACCATCTTTGATGCACAGTGCTCTTTAATAGCCTGTGACATTCTTAACAGAAACCAATTATAAAAGTTCAGCTCTGTAAAAAGCAAGATTAACCAGTTTTCTGATTTATGAGGGCAATATTCAGGGTTCCTTTAGAAAAGGGTTATTAAAAGGGATTGCTCATAAAAGGCTTGACCAGCACCAAATGGTCAAGTGGTTTTACTCTTGACTTCAATGATCTGGTTAGAAAAAGCTTACAGAATAGATTTTTTTAGTCTTTGTTCTGCTGAGTTTTGTTTTAGAATAGGCTATCTAGAAAAAAAACAAGAGCTCCATTCACAGAAAAGGAGAGATTTCAACATTCAGTCCAGAATGGAATTGACAGGGGTCTGGCAAAAACCATCAGGCAGAGCCCAGGCTTCATCCTGTCTCTAATATCCAGACACCTCATCAGTGGGATACTCTGATTCTGGGCATCTGCCCTCCGCACTGCTTGGCCCCTCCTTCCCGAGGAATTAAGTCCTCAAAGTGAAAAAACTTCTTAACAGAAGTTTGTTCAATTCTAAAGTCTTTCAAACATTGTTCTGGCTTCAGTTTCCAAGGAGAAAACTGTTAGCCAAAAAGTTTTTAGTCAGCTGGTGTGTTAATATTGTTTGGAGGATCTATTGTTTGTTTTTTTTTTCCCATTAAACCTCTATAAAATTTCCAGCAGAAATACAGCTCATTTACAGTATATATAAACCTACTGACAATGGATTTGCTCTTCTTCAGTGACTGTCTGCAATACTTCCATCACATTCTTCACCATGAGCTCTTAGTGCCAGCAGGTTCTGAAAGCTTTCGAAATGACCAACTGATCACTCTTGCTGTGGCCATAGACTGGAGACTGCCTGTGCCCTGCTCAGGTTAACTTCCCTGGTCTGGCATGTGGGTTCGTGCTGGCCATGCGGCGGGATGCTAGCGGAATATGAAGAATGACATGGAACAGCAACTCTGACAGAGGAGAAAGGCCAGCCACTTGTTTCCCCATAGTCAGAGAGTCCTTTCCATGGGATGGAAGATGATTTGCTTCTGAGAAGATTTGGTAAGTCTTCTGAGACTTTTTTTCATTTTTTTTTTCTTTTATTTAACAAACCTCTGTATTAACAAAAAAATTTTTAACAACATCTCAAAGTCCAGAGCAACTCAGTGTACCTCCAATGTAGAGGGGTGTGTTGAGGCTGACAGAAGACTGTTTCTGGAGCTTTCCTAGACTCTTGGGAGTGCCCTTGTCCACCACCAGGTTCAGAGTTTGATTCAGCATCACGAGTTCCACGCTATGAAATTGCCCGTCATTTACGGTTTCCACACTAAAAATAAAAGAGAGATAGCATTAACAATGAACAGCCTGTGCTCCTGTGACATCCCATCTCCAGCCTGTCTCTTTGTATTACACCTTGCAAAGCACAGCTCCTGTTCCATGCTCCCTTATTGTCATTGTGTCCTCAACATTTCTTCCAGCATGAGCCTCCAAGGAACAAATTTAAACATGGCAGATGCCTGATTTGAGAAGACAGTACCTAAACATATGTAACACTGGAGGGAAGAGCTCCTCACTGCAACTGGGGGTTGTGTCAGTCCATGAAATTGACTCAAAACTTGTACTTAAACAGATGTTCCACTTGTAGCATACCAGTTAGCCCTCACCACTGTCCCACAAAGCCAGGACAGTAACTACTGCAGCTGTGCCTCCCAGGGCATAAGAGCAGAGGGGTAGCTGCAGAGGTGGAGCAGAGGTGTTGCTTTGGTGGCAAAGCTAATAGAAGGGTCTTGTTTTCCAGTCATACCTTGCTGCCTCTCTGTCACACTGCTTGGTGCCCCTGTTGCAAGTTCAGTCACTGAAATTATTTTTTTTCCTATTTTACAAAGGCAGCAAGGGACTGCAGTATGGGGCAAGAGACACAGGGGCTTCAGAAACCAGTGTTTCCTTACAGAGCCAAAGTATCTTTTAACCAAAATCTGAAGCAGAAGGACAGGCTGAGTTACATAAAGCCAGAGAAGGCATTTAGGACTTTGTGGCTTGTAAAGGACTGGGATGCTTTGTTCAATACAACACAGTCCTACCTGAATGCAAGGAAAACTGACAAATTGCTGCTGCTCTTTGAGGAACTTTTTGGTGTAGACTGAGGTTTGAGAATAAGCAGGAAATCTGGGACAGGAGGAAGCAGGGAGCAGGCAGCCATTTGAGCAGGCAAGATTAAAGGTACTGTGCATGTATGGCTCAGGTATTTTAAACACAGATTTTTGAGTGCTTTGAGACAGCAGTGAGTCAGGTGACTCAAGAGCTGTTTGCTTGTCCCTACCACGCGCAGTCCTCATCTTCAGTTTGGTCTCCCAGAAACTAAAAGGTACCCTGGTACAATTCACTTTGTAGCACTCTATCCTTTTCTATTTTAAGGGCAGCTTCAGCTTTCAAGGGTGTTAAAATTCTCTGAAACAACTTGACAACTTCATTGTGCTCCTAAAAGCAGGGTGAGATGGAAGGGCAAGGTGGGATTACCTGCTCCTGAGTAAAGAGGGTTTGAAATTAAGCTGGTAGTTACAGAAGCGATGCGACTTTCCCACTGCTGTAAATGTAATTAAATGGTACAGCCTGTGTTCTATAGACACGCAAACAGTAGTGCACGAGACTGCAATAGCAGGAGTGGTTGCAGCAGGAATTAAACTGTAAGCTATGTAAACTGCCACATGCACAGTGTCGCCAACCCTTCTTAAGCTTGGCCTGTGAGCCCCTAGTCCTGATTCCTCCCAGCAGGCTCACGAGCCGGTTCCGTTACGCAAGGACAAAATGCACCAACTGTGGGAGTCTGACATGCCAACACTGCTGAGCTGACAATCCGGATTGGAGACTGCTCCGTAAGTGGTACGTGCCATATTAAAATAAGAGCAGTAAGTTTAAAGAATGGCTTTTGCTCATTCAAATGGCCCATGTGCTCAGCATCCTCCCTCAGTCAGTTACAAGTTCATAGGTCGGATTCCTTTCAGGTATTTGCAAACCTGCGATGCAGATGTGTAGGTCTGAGAGCTACTCAGCCAGATTTTCTTTACCATCAGCAGAGAGGAACAGGAACAGTTGGAGTAACTCATCTCTAAAGATGAATCATTTTTTAGATGCACCCACTTCAACCTATGTGACATGCTGCTGTCCACCTTTAGAGTCCAGCCGTAAGGGAGCTGTGGCATGGAAATAGCTCTCACCTTCACAAACAGACTCAATGACTTGGAAATACCAGAGTTCAGTTGTTCCTGAATAAGTTTGGGTTTGCAGTGTTTGTCAGAGTGGACCTGACATAACCAGTGAGCACTGTGAGGCAGCAGGTCAGCACTGTGGGCTCTCCTGGGGCTCTGCTCGGCTGGGGAGAGAGCAGCACTGCTGCAGAACAGGGCTAACGCCCCATTTTGGGATGAGTCACAAACACATGCCATTAAAAGTTTACCTAAGATCACACAGATTATAAACCAACAGCAGCATGTGAGCACCTTCACTGCCTGGGTTCACACGAGCTTCAGGGGAGTTCTGCCACACAGCAGGCACTGATGGCATCGCTGTGCCTGCACCGCCCGGCCCCCGCTGCTGCCCACCCCCAGGGCTGCAGGAGCACCCCGGGAGGCACAGCTCAGGGACCTGCGCTGATGGTGCTGTTTTCAGTGGGTTTTATGGGAAAAGAAAACGAAACTAAACTTGAGGTTGTACAGAAATCCAGACCCAGCAGGACAGTCTGGCTCAAGATACAGTTGTGTCAGTGCCGCTGCATGGGCAGTGAGTTCCATGGACAGAGGTAAGGGATGAGGACTAATGTGAGATTTATTGGCAGAGGAGTGCTGCACACACTGCAGAGCAGCGACCCTGGGTGTGCTGTGTGGGCCCACACCTCCAGCGGGCTGCTCCGGGGACTGGCAGCTCCAATCAGTCTGACAGCAGCTGGCCCGAGCTTGCTGCTCAGATATTCTTGAATTCTGCTAGGAATGTGCAGCATTACGAGAAGCAGCTGTGTGACAGTGATGCGCCAACGGGATGGTCCCTGTGTGCTCCCCACGTATCTGACTGCTGTGTCGCAGTGCTTCACTCATCTGTGCAGTGCGGGGACGTTCAGTTCAGCTGAGAGGTGCTGGGTACATGGAAACACACATCTGTGCCTGTCAGTGCAGCACTGCCAACGGTGGGAAGAGCAGCCAGAAGCTCCAAGGTGGGATGGATGGGGATGGGCCCCGCTGGGAGCGGAGCTGCAGCCAATGCACAGTGCTGTGGGGTTATCTGACAGGGCCAGGCCGTGGCCACTTGTCAGAGGACAGTGCTATCACGTCTGGCAGCAGTGGCTATTCCCCAGGCCAGGATTTCACCACCATTAATCACTGCTCCTGCACAGTGAGTGCTGCTCTAGATGATGCAGGAGAGCCTCTGCTCTGCTGGCAAACACATGTCTGTGTGTCCTGGCAATGGCAGCAGCTGCCCCACGCGTGCTCGGAGCCCTCAGCACCTGTGGGGCCAAGCAGCAGCAGTGTCCCCGTCTGTGGGGACACAGAGATGAGCACTGCTCAGCTCTGACTTCTCCAGCTCCCAGGTCAGACCATGCCCCACGTAGCCCTGTGCAGCCCCGCAGAGCCCCAAGGACGGGCTCCTCGCTGGGAGAGCAGAGCCAGTGGCTTGGTGGCAGACAAAGGCAGAACGCCACAGGCGCTGCACAGCGCCTCACACAGTGCTCGCGGCACCAACGTGCTGCACTCGGCTGTTTCTCAAGGAGCCTGTTCCTAACCCAGGGAACTCTGCAGGGGTTGCTGTAGAATCATAAGGGTTGGAAAGGANGCACCACGGAACGCGCCCGCGCCGCGCGGCGCCGGGTCCGGGCCGGAGCGCGGAGCCCGCGGCTGCGCAGCGCCGGAGCGGCCCTGGGGTCACCTGCCCTCCGGCAGAGGGTTGCACGCCAGGAAATCAAAGTAACACGTCTGAGCAAAGCAAGGGAGCGCGGAGGGCGCTGAAGGAAGGAGCCCACGGCTNCACTCCTTAGTACCACATCAATTAAGGTTTTTTCCTGAAGTCTTAACTGACTTCTCCTCGGGGATCGGCTGGCCTTACGGCACTCCCCCGGCGCTGCCCGAGGACGCGGGGCCGCGAGCTACCGGCGCCGGGCGGCCACGGCACTGCGAGCGCAGCGCGCCTGGGGCCCCGCNGGCCGCGCTGCGGGGATTTCCCAGTTGCTGAACACGCGGTGCCCCAGTGTCCGCTCCCGGCCGCCACCGCCGGGCATCGCGTAGCGTACAGCAGATAATTGCTGAAAAAAGGAAGGGATTATGTTTTAAGTGTAAACATTCGAAGGGTCAACGAGGATTTCCAGTAACTTAATGCTGAAACTTCCTAAAAAAACCCTAAAAATAAAGAACCAAAAGACCAACTTTACATAAAACAACGAGGTTTTCCAGGACCCAGGACTGCTCCTCTCCCTGGAGTACGGAGCCCGGAGGGGCCCATCTCACCCCGACTGTCCATGGGCTGTGCTGGCTTTGCACAGGGCCTTCCCTCCAGCCCTGCTGCAAACGTGGCCCTGAGAAAGCGCTTCAGCCCCTCTCCCCACCTGAGCTCTGCCTCAGAGCACTGGGGCTCAGCGGTGTGGGGATGGGGTGTCACCTTCAGCTGCCCAGTGATCCCCATGGCCTGACTCATATGGTCACTCCCAGGCTCAGGCTGCGGTGCCCACAGCCCTGCACAGCCCCTTATTTCCTGCAGGGCCTCCAAGCACTGGATTCACCCTCTGTGACGGAGCTGGGAGCAGACCTGCAGGGCTCTGGGAGTGCCGGCAGCTGTGGGTGAGCAGCACACAGGTCCTGCATCTGGCCAGTGGAGAGATGCTACCATTGAGGGAAGCCTCTGAAAATGGATTCAGAAGGTCTGCATTTGGTACTGAGGAAAGAATCAGTGAGAAAGAGCCCCCAGGAGAAAATGAGATTTGAAATTTCAGCCACCTGGGTGTTGCTTTCAGCTTTTGCTCTCCGGGTAGCTGTGCCTGGGTGGGAGCTCGGAGCTGCCCTCATGGGGAAGGGGCACCAGAGGGGCCCTGTAAGTCACCCACACCTCACACTGCCGGGAGCCGGCTCGCTTGTCAGAGCCATTCCAGCCGGAGGAGCTGGATCCACCACAGCGGCCCTGTGCACACACAGGCCATGGGCACGGCCTCCACCAGGGCTCAGACTTCAGAATGTGAAGAACTGAAGGGAAAGAGATGTATTAACCAGAAATCCTCAAGGCATGTGTGCGAGACCTGATTTCCACTCTCACTTGTGATCTGTTTTTCTTCTTTCTGCTGTATTTTCCTTCTCCTCTACTCCAGCCCCGAGCACACGCAGATGTCACAAACACCGACTCCCCTTGCTCTAATGCACGAGAGATTGAGAGCTGAGCCACTGTAAATACACCACTGAACAGAAATGCATTAAAGGATTAAAGCATTCAACTGGAACTTGTAAAATCTGGGCTGTGGGGTTAGTTTTTTTTCTCTGGCATGTAACAAACCTTTAGTGTAGGCAGCAGGAAACAGCGGGGCAGAGAAGTCAAGAACAAAAATAGCTGTAAGTATCACAGCAAAGCATGTCACCGAGGAAATGCGTAACCATCAATTATGCAAATGAGGACATCAATTCATTAGCTACAGTCTCCAGATTTTCTGACCTCAGTCTTAATGGGGACATGGCTCGTTTGAAGCACAGAACAAAGCAAACAAGAAGATGTAAGTGACTGGGGAGCAAAGGCCATGGGGAGCACTGAACTTAGGCAGTCCTTGAAAACCTTCCATGTAGAAGGGAATCACCAGAAACACCTGTCCAGAACAGCTTAATGGGCAGACAACGGACGGGAAGAGCAGGCACTAAAATCAAGAAGCACAGGGTAGAGCTGCAGGGATATGCATCGAGATGCTAACGATTTGGGAGCTGCCAAACTCCTGTGCCGGGATGGCTCCACGTGCCAGCGGTGATGGGTTCTCAGCCTTCCAAGCCACAGTCACCTCCTGCCCTTAGCTCCAGGGATAAGCAGTCTCCAGCTTAAAGCAGATTTAAACTCCATGGCAACAATGGCAAAATCATAATTGAGTGGTGTTTGTGCTGTTTTACAGTAACACATCACTTCAAGCACTGTCATCTTTGGAAGCCAAATAAAAACCACATGTTGAGAAGAAAGCATGAAAAATGCTAATGAAACACAAGATGAGGGAAATGAGAGGTGAAAACAATATATTAAAGCACTCAAGCTCACTTTTAGCTTAAAATATCCTCTCTTTTGTTATGCTCTGTCCTGTTTCACACGACCCAAGTGTTAGGTCTCCCCAGCTGAGAGCACTCGATGGTCTGATTTTCTTCCTCACTACCTCCGTTTTCATTTGCTTGCTTTTATACCTTTTCTCTTACTTACAACTCCACAGACCACCCAAACAAGCCATCCTTCTCTTCTGGGTGTTTACAGCCCTTAAACACTGGCAGCTGATTACCGTATCTCCCTTAATGATCGTTTGGCCAGGCTATGCATATCTAATTTCCAGCCATAATTCAATTCCTGCAGCACCCTGCCAGCAGTGAAAGTTCCTGTATTACAGACCTCTGAGGGAAAGGCAAGGACCTTTCTTATACCCCTGCAACACGCAATTAACACAATCCTGACCCCTTTCCGTAGATTGTTCGTACGCGGGGCAGATTCATGGGCAGTGTAGGCACTCTGTGTTTGCAGTAAATTCTCACCGTGTCCCTGGCACGGGCGAGGGGCTGACACCTCCCTCCAACCCTTCTGCTGCGGAGCGATGCCTGCGCAGTCTCCTGCAGTGTCCCAGTGTCACTGCGGAGCTGAATACTTCATTCTGCTACCTGAGAATTTGTTACACGCAAGCAGAAGGGCAGCAGAAATAGCTTGAGTGAACTCTGCAAGTCCGAGGCCCCTCCTGACGGAGGGATCACAGTGCCAATGCCTTCCCATCCGACTCCACCAGAGAAGTTTGCTCATCCCAGCACACAGCGCACTGCAGTGCAACACGCTGCTGCTTCTCAGTAGCTTTTCTGTAGCATGCCTCATATGAAACAACAAACCCAGTAATCGGAGTGTAAAACTGACTGCATATAGATTCTGCAATGCTATTGGGACTCATTAAATCATTTACCATCAAAAAAGAAAAATAAAAAAAGAGCAGCAGGGCCAGTCCCAGCACATGTGCTGCATCCCCTCGGTGAGAGGCGTCCCAGTGTGGCTGTGCACAGCCCGGGACGCACTGCAGCACGGCCCCGCTGCTGCCAGGACTCGGGGCCGAACGGCGCTGGGCTCTCTCCTGAGTGCCAGCATCACACTGCTGAAAGCAGCTCTTAGGTTCTGCTGGATATCAGCTGTCAGTTTCTGACGAGGAAATCCATCACGTGTCTTCACAACGTCATTTTGTCAGAAAGGACACTTTACACCACCTATCCTCTTCAGCTCTGGAAAATATCAGAGTATCTGCCATTTAGCGTTAGGGACCAGGGCCACTACAGAGTACAAGTGCTACCAATTTGAATGACTGAGAAGCAAGTTTTTTATCTGAAATCCAAGGCTAAGCCCCAAGAAAAAGACCTGTGTCTATTCAGAAACCTGACAACATGGTCAGGAAATTAAACTGTTTCCCTCCCATCTATGACATCATGCCTACGGTTGTGTTCATCTCCTTCTACAAAAACAAAATCCTTTGCTGTCTGACAACCAGAAGAGCAGCTGCCTTACCCATCTTTCCTAGCAGCACTGGGGCATGCTGGCAAATGCAGAGCTGGGGGCCACACTTCTATACTGGGAAGAAGCACTGAAATAACTGCACAGAGCTGTGCTGCACCTCCGTGATCAGCCTCAGTGCCAGTTGTGCGTGCCCATCTTCCAGCAGGGCCTGTGTCTATTGAATCCAGAGCCTGGCGCTTGGTATAGACAGCATGCACATCTATCACACATGGCACACATACATACTTTGTGTTATTCATCAAGTTTACAAGAAATTTACAGACAAAAAAAAAAAAAAACTTGTTATATTAGCTTGCTTCATTTTTGTAATTCAAGACGTGAGCCAGCCACCAGTGGATAGGAAGTTCAAGTTACTTTGACTATGACTAGGTTTATTCCAGAATTTTCTGCTATGAGATTACTTCAAGCTTCCTCTGAAGTCATCAGTATTAACCAACGCTGGCATTTTACCACTCGACTAACAGCCCGTGGCACAGCAAGAAAGCACCTTTCCACTCTGCTCTGCCCGGTGTGGCCCCATCTCGAGCACTGTGTGCAGTTCTGGGTGCCACAATATAAGGAGGACATAAAACTATCAGAGAGCATCCAAAGAAGGGCTATGAAAATAGTGAAGGGTCTGGAGTGTATGGAGTCTGAGGAGTGGCTGAGGTCCCTTGGTTTGTTCAGCCCAGAGCAGAGGAGGCTGAGGGGAGGCCTCATGGCGGCTGCAGCCCCTCACAGGGAGTGGAGGGGCAGCGCTGAGCTCTGCTCGCTGGGGACAGCGACAGGGCCCGAGGGAACGGCATGGAGCTGTCAGGGGAGGGTCAGGTGGGGGTCAGGAACGGGTTCTGACCCAGAGGGCGGTGGGCATGGCACTGCTGCCCAGGGCACTGTCACGGCCCCACGCTGCCGGAGCTCAGGGAGCATTGGGACACCGCTCTCAGACATTGGGTTTGGATTTTGGGTGATGCTGTGCAGAGCCAGGGGCTGGACTCGATGAACCTTGTGGATCCCTTCCGACTCAGCATTATCTGTGATTCTATGATTCTTTTAAAATACCTTTGCACACTTTTTCCTAGCTACTTGCTGGAAACAGCTCAGCTTAAGAGCAGGTTTCCAACGTGGAGAAACCACACTGACTGCCCAGAAGAAGGAGTACCAACATCAGCACTGGTTTAAAGGGGCTCAGGAGTTGCCAAGACCACTGTCATGGGTTCACTGATGCTCTCCCTAGAAGACCCACATTGCGGACACACCACTGACTGAGTCAAGTCATCTCCTAGGCTGGAAGGAATAGTTCTCACTTCACAATTACTTTTAGTTCCTAAGGCTTGAACTGAACTGACTAAACTCAGCCCAGCTACTCACTTGAACAAATGAGGAAAAGCTTCATTTATAGTGTGGGTTTCCACATTTTCAGCAGCAATTTTCTTTTGGTGGTAAGCTACACTATTGATTTTAGTCACAGTCAAATCACTGTAGAGAACAACTTTGGCCATCCCTGTTCATTTTCACACAAACCCAGGACTCTTCCGGCATGAAAACCAACACGCACTTCCACGGTGCTGAGCTCCTCCTAGAGCTCCGCACGATTCCAGGAGCAAACGTCTCCCTCCTTGATGCTCTTGAAAATACTTCGGAATGATCAGCGTTCTCTGGTGCTGATTAAAATGTCAGAACTGTGAGGGATACGCTTTCCATCTTTGGGCCTAATCCTCTGCAGTGCCCGTATAATGAGGAGGGAGAGCTGCATGAGGCCAGCATGCTGTGGAGTTGGACTCTAACTAGAGGCTGTTCTAACACACTGATTCCTTTCAGACTTTTACCACTTTTTTTTTTAGTTCTGAACTACCCTTATCCTGCCACCTCTCATTTCTTCCTGAGGGTAATACCAGCATCTTGCTGACTTCATTACATTTTTAATATTACATGCTGAAAGCAATCAGCATTCTAATGGCAACCTTACATATAGGTGTGTATGCTGCAGTCCTGCTTTGCACAGCCTTTTCTCAAAGGCTGCTGATCGGTGAAGCAGCCGGGGGGTGGACACAGCTCACCTGCCGCTGCCTCCCTCCCATCCCCGTTTGCTGGGTGCAGAGCAGTGCAGAGGGCAGGAACACGGACACTAAAGCACCTGGATACAGAGCAGCTCATGAGCGTCTGTTTTAGAAGGAAACATCAATTCATGTTGCTTAACAAAATGCCCAGACTGCTGACAATTTGCTTCTGTGTCATCTATGCATTAGAGCCAGTGAGGTCTGCTGAAAAAGTATGACTGCCTCCTGAATGATGACTGTTTCATGTAGATATGGGTCTGCAGCAGAATTTTTTTTTAAAAAAAGCGATAACACAGTGCTGGTGTGGATGACCACATTCCTAATCAAAAAGATACAAACAACATCTCTGCTTTGACTTCAAGTGGTTGTAGTACGAGTCAGTTTAAATAATTAGTTAAAATGGCACGAAACTCTCTGCGGCCGAGGAGCACCTACTGTGTTTATTGCCTTCACAAACTGTGGCCTAGGTTCTCCAGAGTTCAGCGGTGAGTGCTGAGGGGAAGCCAGAAACAAGCGTGCCTCTGCCTCAGCACGGTTCTTCTGGCAGAGCAGGGCCCGGTGCTGACAGAACATCCCACACTGAGCCCCCCCACATCTGTGGTCAGAACAGAGCTGTGCCCGCAGCACAGTGTTTCTGTGTACTCAGGTATCACAACAAAGAGAAGAAGAGGGACAGAGGAGGGGGAGAAGGGAAATCCTATCGTTCTTGCAAGAGATATGGTAGAGATTTTACGAAGAAGAAGATTAATTCAGCTTAATAAGATTTTGCCTGCTAAGCCACCAGGCAGCCTGAAGGACAAAACTTTATTCTTTTTAAGCTTCATCTCAGTGCAAGAAAGTTTCTGAATTTCATGAAAGCAAATATTTGATTCTGAACCAAATGATAAAAGTTGGATGATATTTAAAGGTCTTGGCCTTACCTTTTCTTTGTCCTACTACAGAAAAATACATGGAAAACTACAGAAATCCACTAAGAAAAACACTCCTCTTTTTTGTCCCCTTCAGACACACCAGAGCCCTTTATAAAGTCAAAAAAAAAATTCATCTGTCCTTTGCCTTGGCTCATGCAAAATGTATATGTACATTCAAATTTTACAACATTTGCTGTGCAGGTCAGAGATTAATGCTGGTTTCGTTCATTATATTTGATGCAAAATCCCTAAGGAGTACACGAGAAAAAGAAGGTGGGTGATAGAAAGAATAAAATGAATTGCAAATATCCAGAATTATTAAGAGCTCAGCGATGCCTCATAGAAGTCTCTGAAAAACAGCCTATTTAGGGACCATCCAGAAATATCAAAAAGGAATCCCACGAGGGACAGGCGTAGCACGAGCAACAGACTGTGAAGGTATTAGGAAGAAAAGGATCATCATGCAGTGAGCTCTGCAAAGAGATTTTTGGTAAAAACTGGGTTTGACAAACTCCAATAATGATCTGAAGAAGAATTAATGCTTTCACTCCTCCAGCACATTCCTCCTCCCTAGAAGGCAGCGTATTAATGGTGAAGCCTCCAAGGCTTCTTTGCAGTGACTGCAGCCAAGGAGAGTTGATTGCAGAAAAATCCCATCTCCCCTTCTTTGGTGGATGTGGAAGCTCTTCCATCACTGAAGGAGCTGTTCAGCCTCAGCACCAGCAGAGTGGAGGAGAAGTCTATGAAGTCTGAATTGGGGGTCAAAACCCAAATTCACTTCTTTGGCACAGTCTGGGACCAGGCAAGGAGCTGCTGCCTGCAGAGGCCAGGTGACATGGAACAGCATGGGCAGGTGGCAGATGCTGGGCTAGGAGCTCAGCCTCAGCCTGTGGGGAGATGGAACCTCGTTCCCTGGAGACTCACAGCACGTTTCTGAAACACCTCCTTTCTTTTGCTCATTTTAGTACTTTCTGTGCATAAAGAAACAGATGTAATGTGTCACCCCACAGTCGTTACATATGAGGCAGATACAGCCTGATACAGGCTTTGTGCTTCAACCACAAGAACATCCATCTATGCTATGTAAGAATTAGCCAGACCGCGAGAACTGCATGATACAATCTGTAAGAAATATTTTTAATGATGTAGCATTTTTGAAAACAGATTATGCAAGGATACTTTCATAGAGAGCTATAATGTAATCTGGGCGTAGGCTCTGCAGGAAGACAAACAGAATTAATTCTGGTATTTTCCTGAAGCAGCTTTTTCGCTGCTGTCAGGAAGCCTGCATGAAAACATGATTTCACACCCGTGACGTCTGCGTTCACCCATTACCAGTTATGACAGTCTGTATGCAACACAGCAGTCTGGGAGCTGGAGGGAATTACATCAGTAGCTTCTGTCAAATTTCTATTTTCCATTTCTATTAGGAAGGACTAATTTAGCATTCAAATCAATATGATAGCGTAGTAGCATAAAACATGGAAAAAAATTACAGGTAAGATTTTATTCCTGGTTGAAGGAACAGATGTAGGAAAAGAGACTGAAAACAGGAGGCTCTCCTGATAGAAGACAGCTAAACAGATAATAATTTTAATGACTGAAAGCTAGAACTACAAAATTACTTGTTTTTTGTTAATCCACATATAGAGTCATTCAATAGAAGAAAAGAAACAACAAGTAGGAATCCTACTTTAAAGTGGATCTTCTATAATGTTTCCATTGAGCCTTAGGAAGCCTTTATTACACAGCTTACAAGCGAGGATTTCCTGCAACAAACCCGTCAGGTTTTCTTTTAAAAGGGCAGTTTCAATCACTGCATAGTCATGCAGTGTTTCGTTCTGACTGGATGATAAATGAAAATGTATTTTGGGTAAACCTTCCCACCGGACATTTGCTGACCTTTATTCTGACTAGACTGAGAGAATGACTGCTGCTGAGAGGATGTGCAGGACTGGCACAGAGCCGTGCTGGGGAGGTGCACGCTAGGTAGAGTGAAGGATGGCTTTGCCACGAGGGTGGTCAAGCACTGGAGCAGGCTTCCTAGCGAGGCGGTTGATGGCCCGTGCCTGTCAGCGCTCAGGATGTCGGGACAGCCCTCACTGGCATGTGTTACCATTTGGGTAGCCCTGTAGAGGTCAGGCAGTTGAGCAGAGGATCTTTGAAGGCCCATTCTAACTCTTCTATACTTTTTTCTGTACTTCTATACTAAAAGTCCACTGTCAACTTTAACCTTTCCATCCAAGCCTAACACAGTAATGAATAATATATGTAAAGTAAATCTGAACGTACAGCAAATTAATCTTGGGCTTTGCCAGACTAACTTTGCCCTGTAGTTCTACTTAAATCTGCTCAGAAGAGCAACTGAGACACGGGATCAGGTCTGCTCCAAAAGCCAGGGCCTGCCCTCACCAGGCAGCTAACATCAGCTAGATGCCTGCAATCTGCTATTATGCCACATCCCTGCCCTCAAACAATTTCTTAGGATAATTTTGAAAATGAGGTGGCCCAGCAGGTAAGTTCAGTGCACACACCCCCTTTGTCTGGCACAGACCTTGGCCATGGCTGTGTTCTAAGGGCTTGAGGGAGAGTTTAGGAACATGACATACTTCATCCTTCCAGCACACCTCACTGCATGCTGCCGAAAACACACCTGTCCTACTTGCTGCTATCTTCCAACACGTTTTTATCATATTCTTACAGGATATTACATGTATTAGCCAAATACTTTGCTAATTTTCTGTTCTTAAGCACTATTAATAAATCTCATAGTAGAGACCCTGATGAGGAATTACAGATAATGCAGCTTGCCAGGGATTTCCCCCATCCCCTCATGGGAGTACCTGAACTAAGCAGTGAAACACCTCCGTTACAAGGCAGGGCCAGGCCAGTTAGAGATTTCCTGCAGCTGTAACTGGCACAGCTCCCACCAGGCAGTGCTTGAAGGGCTCCTCCTCTTTTGGCACACACTGAGGAGGCAAAGCAAGAGCCGAAGCACTTCTCTGCTCTGAGAAGTGGACTCCTCTGGAGGACAGCAGCTCCTGAGACTGCCTGAGAAAATGAATCTAATTGTCTTTCAGCAGACCTCCTCAAAGACAATCAGTCCATTTTGCTGAGGATGAGATTTAGAGAAGGCATCTAAACAAGACAACAAGGTATAGGTAATAGAGAAGGCAAACAGCTTTACCAATGGAGAGACTAAGATATAAAGGTATCTGATTTTCCTGGTAATTGTGTTTTTAATGAAAAGATGGAAAAATTGTAAATTTGCAGAGAAGAGTTGCCCAGTTCTAAAGGTTTAGATAAAATGCACCACACAGATCAGCTATTCATTTCAATACAATGCAAGTGAGGGTACAATGCAGTTATAGGTACAGAGAAACTCATGAGAGCCAGTACCAGATGTTTTAGCCTCTAAAACATCCAGAAGGAATTAGTGAAACTCAACTTAGAAATGACAGCCAATGCTTGAATAATGGAAATGATTGACCATTGTCCAAGCTACTTCAAGAAATACAGGATTTTGCATTATTTGAGGTTTTTATGTAAAAACTCAGAGCCTTGCTGGAAGTTGTGTGGTAGCCAAACACAGCTTATGCCCTTAGCTAAAAGTCAGGATACACAGGGAGGTCAGACCAGATCCACTCATGCCTTTTACCCTTAAGTCCTAAAGGGAGAAGGAGGTTTCCTCCCCCTTCCTCAGCCCTTAAGGAAAACAAGTCTCTTAATCTATTTAGAGGCCCTTTTTGACATTCTTTAGCTGTAGTTTTTCTCAATCAACCTAATCTTTTCCCATCAAGCTCCATGCTAATCCCATTTTGCTCCACTCCTTAAACTAATAAAAGATTAGAGTGACATTTCAGAAAGGGCATCGTATTAAGCAGCTACTTTCCCATCTCAACAGATCACACAGTACAAAATGTGGTGAACAGGCCATTAATCTTATGTTAATGAGGTGTCAGTCTGAATGGAGACCTCCTCCTTGCTCGATATGAAGGGTGCAGGCATAATGAGGAGGCTGCCGCTTGCCATCTCTGGCAGCTTCGCCAGAAGCAGCGGATCCATACAGCATCATCGATGGTGGCAACAGCTCTTGTCACCGCACCACCGTGCCCTTGACAACAGAGAGCAAGTGTCCATGCAGACCTGTCACCTCGTGTGCTGCGCACACACAATAAGCATCCCTATGTCCTAATTAGCGGTGTAAAACTGTTTAACAACTTCAGCTTTGCTCTAACAAGAAATCAATTAGGGTTAGCAGCCACACACAGGGAAATTTTTCACACTCACCCAGCCAGTCAAAGTCACTAGAGAACCACTTCCTTCATTCCTGCAGCGGACAAGCCATTGTTCTTTCTGGTGACATTCCTGCACAGGTACTATCCAATTTGCTTTCATAAAGAATTTTCTTGTTTTCTTAAATATATTACTGTTCTCCTTAAAGAAACTCTGCACAGCTACCATGCTTCTGGAAGATGGCAGTTTTACCGAGTGCTGAGAAAACTTCCCAGTAAAAGTACAGGGCAGGTCAGGGTTAGTCTCGGTGCCACCCGCATACCTGCTCCAGCAGAATGCTCTTCCTTACAGAAATCCACCTCTTCTGCATGCACACTGCAAAGGAGCTGCACTGAACCCAGAAGGGCTCTCTGTGGACACAACTGCATCTTTACACAGAATAAATTGGAGCTTCACAGCTTAAAAATAGTCAGCAGACGGTTAACCCAGGGAGAGGGCTGCTGAAAGGTAGAGTGGAAGACATGAGCAGCATGCCTCTCTCCCAAGGAAACCCCTTGGGGCGTGGGCTTCACTTTTACATTTGCTTTTTTTTTTCTTGTGACTAATAAATAAATAAAAACTGCTGATTAGGTGTCCCTCAAAGTCAAGTGTCTGAAGGTGGAAAGGCTGTACAATCTAGCTATGTAACTTGTGCTTTCTCATGGTTCGTGAGGTTGATACTGATATGGGTAAGAGATCTTCTAAAAGCATTCACCCTGTAGAGGAATTCAGCTCTCCCATTTTGAAATGTTCTAATCCTGCACTTGCACAGGCACTGTTCTGTCCCGGTACAGTAAGATAATGATCAATATCAACATCAGAGAAACCAACTATGTGGAACATTCCAAGGAAAACATTCACCAGATACTAGCTCCCTACAGTAAATGAGAAATCACAACAATTCTCTGCCGTAGGACACGGTATCATTGGCATTACCTATAAATGACAACTTTCAACCACACAGTCTCCAACTAAGGCTTTATTCTGATTTTCTTATCTAATTGCGTACATAAAAGAGATGCAGTGATGTAAAATAAAAGGTTCTTCTTCCATGCATATTTCTTAGAAAAATCCTGCTTTCTATCTTCTTTGGAAATAAACTGTTGGGGTAGAGCTCAGACACCTACCTGTATACCGTGGTAGGTGGAGAATTCAGTGTGTCATAGATGAGCCTCACATGGCCTTGGTACAACTCCAGAGCCAAAGGATCATTGTCTCCTTTGTATAACAAGATGCCATTGTCCTTGTCTGTTGCTACCTGTGAAACATTAATAACCAGGTAAGGTTTCATGGAATGATTAAAATTGAAACAATAAACCTATATTAAAAATCATAAAGAGATCACATATGCAATTCACACGTGATTTAATAAATCATACATATGAGCAACAACGAAAGCAGGAACGATGAAACACAAAGAGGTCTCGGTGGCCATGAGTGGGTTGGTGCACGGACACGTTAACCTCGTGCTGCAGGATGGCTCCGTGGTCTCAAATGAGAGTTAGTTTGCAGGAGGTGAAAGCTGCAATATGTTTGATCGCTGCCGACAGACTGTGGCTGTATTTTTGGTAATACGTGAATTAATTTATTTCTCAATAAACTGGTGTTTTAGAAAATCAATTGCAATGAATTTCAGCGAGTGCTGATCTGTTCTATGAATATGAAGAAGGAAAGAAAGACCTGTCCCCACCTCAGTATGAACATGAGCTGCCTGCTCAGCTCAAGTTATTAGCAAGTCGTGCTGAGTTCAGATGGGACGTGTAGGGAGTCAGGAGGGAACCGAGCAGCCCTCGTCCCTCTGGCTTTGTGGATGCAGATGTGCTATTGCTCAGAAAACACTGGGATGGCAACAGACGTTCTGCATGACATACCTGGAGGGAAATGTTTGCCTGAGGGCGGATTTTGGCGGATGGCAATTCCACGTAGGAATCCTTCCCAACAAAGTTCACCGTGATGAGCTTCTCGCACTTCTGCCCCGCAAAGCCCGCGAGGCAGCGGCAGACGGGCTCCTGGTGTGCCACCAGGCACTGGGCCCCGTTCTGGCACTCGTAGTTGTCACACGGGCTCGTCTGGAGCAGAACCATCGGTGGAGGAGTTTCACAGAAAAGTCCACTGCGGAACGTAAAGAAAAAGCAGCCTCATTTATCACAACTTTTTGTATGGAAGAAAACATTTTCAGATGCTGATGTGATAATACTGCTGCGGTGTCACGGCTCCCAGACTCAGCTGCCACGTGCCAGCTTTACTGCATGGAAGCTGTACAGCACAATGCTGTACAGAAATCCCTGTGCGGGGTTTGTGTGAGCCAATTCAAGTACTGAAAGCAATTCGTTCTGCACTTTGCACTGGTTATCTAGCTCTGCAAGGTGCAGCAGTCTGCCTATAACAGCCTCTGTAACACCATGCAGACGTTCCCAGCAAACACGGTGCCAGTTAAGCCCACACCTGAGCTCTGCCCTCCTGCTCTCCCTGCCAGCCAACAGTGCAGAACTCCTCAGCCAAAAGCCCCTGCCCTAGGCTTTGTGGCTTGAGCCCACCTCTGCTGTTGGAAGCAGCACACAAGGGGAAATCCTCTGGTTTTAGTGTCTCTGACAGTGTCCTTGCTTGCTTTACTGTGTATCAGAGAGCGTATAATCAACAGATGGGCAAGTGCTAAAAATTCTCTGAGGCACTGATACTGTGCTATTCTCCGGGCAGCTTCGCTGCCTTGGTTGTTTCTGACAGCAGTGGGATCAGTATCTTCATTCTAGCTGAGCTTGTGGTTGGCTGTATCACGGAGCAGAAAAATGAAAAGGAAAGGACCTCCCAGAGCCTGAGCTGAAAGCCAAATGCCCACTCTGAGCACTTGTGAGCTCAGGATGTATCCAGATCTGGAGGAAAGTGCTGTGGTTTGGTCTTAATGGTACAAGAGGCTGAGCAAACCCCTGTGTAGGAGCTTCTGCGCTCTGCGGCTCCCAGGAGCGGTGCTGGTTCCATCCCCACCTGCCTCCCTGGGTCGGCAGGGCTGCACGGCTCACATTGCTTCCTGCAACAGTGGAGTGACTCAGTGCAGCGACAGGCTGGGACCAGCAGGGGAGGGGCAGGGAAAAGGGAGAAAGTGCAAAAAGCTGCAGTCATCTTTCACAGTGATGCCATGTGTCAGACTGACCTGCAAAAAGTGAATGGAAACACTGCCCATGGCACCCGCTGGGCTGGGGCAGTGGGGCTCTGCGTGCCCCCAGTTTGGCTGCACAGTACGCCCCACAGCTCTCCCTATATGGCACTTCCAAACCCAGCCAATCCGTTCTGTATTGTTGAGGGAACAAAAACTCTTTGCACTGAGCTCTGTGACTGCTTGAGAACGTGCAGACAACCAAATGATGACAAACAGCTGCCTGGGGAGCGGGGAGCGCGCGCCGGGCGGAGCTGGGGAGTGGGGCAGAGGGCTTCCAGGAGGGGATTGCAGAGACCTTCCTGCAGGGAATAACCCCTCAGCCCAGGCCTGGAGCAGTGAAATCCCACTTGTCCCACTCAGCATTTCCTGCCCTTCAAGGGAGCACTTTGTGGAATAATAGCACTCTATAAAAACACAGCAAAAAGTGCCAAACCCCTCACTTCTCTCCAGCAGAGCAGGTGAGAGCTGGAAGCTCAGTGCATATCCAGGCAATCTTCCTGGATACAATGAGAACAGAAACCCAAGCCATTACCCCACAGCAAACACTATCATACTAGACATGCAAGAACAGCAAATAAAACAGCTTAGCCATAGGACCTGCTGCTTCTGAAACAAGGAACTGGAGATGGCTGCTTTCCTTTTTGTATCTTCCGATGTAAATGGCCCTACCCTCAGAGCTGTGCAGCATGGTGAGGGAGCCCAGCCCTGCCCCTGCCCTGCTCCCACAGCCCGTGCTGCTCCCTGGTCTGCCTTTGGGGAGCTCTGTATCATACAGAGGAAAGATAAATGCAAAATGAAATACAGATGAGATAAATCCTGAACTGCACCCAAACCGGGGGAGCTGCTCTGCACTTACATCGTGTCCGAAGCAGAGACCCAGGGCTTTGTACTGTTTTTCACAAAAAGAGGAAACACCAGTGGGGCACAGTAAAGCATTAACTGCTTTTAGTTTCTTCACCAGGACTTGTTTCACAATGTTGTGTAGCCCTCATGGTATCCCTGCATTGGGACAGCTGCACAGTACAGAGGAATGAGGGATTTCTGCTTTGTGGAGGAAGTTTCCACCCTCTTCCTCATGCAAGCAGACCTGTAGAACGCCCTGAGGGATGCCAACAGCTGGGCTGTGCTCCTGGGAGAGGGCCAGGGAAGCTCTCCTTTCCCCACAGCCTCTGTGAAACACAGAACATCATAAGCAGCTCCCTGACCTTGCCCAAATCTGCGTGCTGCCCTTGCACATGGTGATGTGTGGATGGCAAATAAAAATCTGCTACGCAGGAATGTGCACGGGGAGGGTGAAACCCTGCTGCAGGCTTCATGCCCTTCACGAGTGCCCTGCAGGGACCAAACTGCTCCCTTGCAGACTCTGTGCCCAGGTGCACACACACACACACACGTGTTTCCTTCTCAGCCAGAACCACCCCGGGTACCTTTCAGGACAAACTGCACCTCCACGGTTTTTTCGTCGCATTGCCCCCGGGATGGCGCGGTGCTGGGTCCCGGTGCTGCGGGCAGGAGCTGTGCCTCGTGCCTCCCCCCGCCCCGCTGGGTGACACCGAGCTGTGAGGGGCACGGGTGGAAACTGCTGATGCTTTCAGCAATGGGTTGGGAAAAAAAAAACAAACCCAAACCACTTCCCGTCACTCAGCAGTAAATATCTTCTACCAGAAAAGCATAATCTTGCATAGGGACAAGCCAACCTATTAATCTAGACAAACCTATCTCCAAAGGGTAATTTGGCAGGCAGCACTGCTGGCAATCAATAAAGCCCATTCGCTTTGCTCCAAGGAGTATTTGGAGAGGTGCACGGGGTCAGCACAGAGCTCAGCCTGCTGCAGGCAGCGGTGGGGATGGGAGCGTGGAAGGCAGCACGGTGTGGGAGCACAACTGCATATGGGAGAGGGTTCTCTTTGCTCAGTCTGATATGTTTCTCAAAGCAAATTTGTTCTTGGGAACATTTCTTTGTGAACACACCTAAGCTATGCATTAGTTACAGACCAGGAGGCTTCCCCTCCTCAGTGTGACCCTGCTGGCTCCAGCACAGCCCCCGGCCGCTGCAGGGCACCCGGGGCACGGCACTGCTCGCTGGGACGTGGCTTGGATCCCCCTTCCCAAGAAAACTGCTAAGCCAGCCCATGGGCTTTTTTCTACCCAATACCAAGCACTTTGTTTTGTCTGTGGGAGATAACTAGAAAGCACAAGGAAAGACAGCATATATAACTCTCGTTTCATGGAAGTTAAAAATAATAACAACAAAAAATACATGCAGCCCACAACAGTCCCTGCTAACAGAAAGCAAATGTTGCAAGAAGCCTGCGTGTCTCTGCTTGGTGTTGCTCTGAAAGAGTCCCCAGTCTCCCCTACAGCTCCTTTCAACCTTTCCCTGCCCCAAAACCCGTTCAGTGGGCGGCTCCACCAGTGTGATACTGCTGCTGGCATCCAGGCACTGCACCTGCAGCACGTGCATGTCAGGGCCTTTTCTATTTTAAATTTTAAAAATATTTTTAGAAATCATTAATACAACTTATTTCCATAGCAGAGGAGCGTGGAGCACAGCTCAACTGGCAGACCTTTGCCAGCTCCCTCCTGCCTGCGACCATCTCATTTATTTAAATAATCACAGCTGAGTTTCTTGCAGCAAACTCTCCCCGTGGGGAACTCAGGAGCATCTGCACGGAGGAGGAATAGTGCTTGATATCAAGCTCAGCAGCCTTAATGTGTGATTCCCTACTGCAGCAGCATTTATCAGGACAACACTACTGTGAGGCTGATTGCTAGGGGGAAGGTCTGATAAGTCAGCTTTTATCCAATGGGGTTCACAAATTCCTGAAAATGTTTTCATCCGCAGGAGGTAAACAAATTTCACTTTGTACAGAATAACAGAATACTTTGCAGGAAGAAAATGTATTGTGTAACTGCAAAAGGTTGCTGGGTGATGAGCTGAGATATGGAGCACAGCTACACACCAACAGTGAATGGCAAATGCCAGCAGAGAGAAGCAGGTGGGGGCGTGTTGGTGCTGCTCTTGTTGGGGCTGTACCTGGAGGTGTGCAGCTGTGCAGGTGGGGGGCTGCACTGTGAAGAATTTCCATTTGTTCAGCTGGATGGGGATGTTCAGTTTTAAGGACCTTGTCACTGGGTGACTGCAAGTGGCTCTGATGTGCGGCATAGCAACAACCACAGAACCGTCAGAGCTCTGTGCACTCATTGCAACTGCATAAGCTCCAGATAACTGGGAGGTCGCTCTGTACACTCACTGCTGGGAAATGATTCTTGAAATTTTGCCAAACAACTTTATTCATCATACCCATGGGTCTCGCAGTCACCTTTCTCAGACCGCCCCGTTGTGTTCCCCCTGACCAGCGCTCACAGCCCTGCAGTTATCTCCCGGTTGCCCAGCCCAGCACCTGAGGCACCCCTCGTGAGCAGCTGAGTCCATCACCCTGTGCCAGCAGAAGCCTGAACTCTGTCAATCACCATCTTTGCAATTGCAATCTTGAAAGAAAGAAAAGATCAGAAACCCTTTCAGAGCAGCAGGCCTGCAAAGTACAAAAGGCTCAAGTCATGGAAAGAATAATGAGCAGATCATATTTTGCTAGCAGAATTTTAAACGTGAAATCAAACAGGAGCAGGAGCTGTTCTGCATGGAGAACTCCAGGGGCTTCAGCTTGCTTTCTGCCTTGACAGACAGATTCTGCTGCTGCCACTGTGACGCCTTCCTCCTAAGCATCCTCACTCCCTTGCATCTTGCACACGGAATTTAGAGAGGTGGCATGGAGGAGTGCGACAAACAGAAAGCAAGTGTGATAACTCAGGTAACTCCTGGCTCGGCAGCTGGCAGGCAGCAGGATTACTTTTTTTGCATTAAGCCTACCTTGGGCTGTGAAGTGCTGTCTAAGGCAGTAGAAGAGTCTTGGAGCTTCGTGGAGAATGTTGCTGCTTCTTGGAGTGCTCTTAGTGGAATGAAAACCCCTCATTTGGGAGAGTGAGCAGATGGGGCTGCTCCAGATCCTGCTCCTGAAGTCCCCACTGTGAGCACAGCCAGCCAGGGACTGTGCCCGAGCTGCCACAGCTGCTGCCTGGGACAAGGAAGGGACCCTGCTCCCCACCTAGCCCCGCTGCTCAGCTCAGCTGTGTCACAACTTACAACACCTCCATCCAACACCGTGGTCCCGTCTTACCCCCAAGAAACCAAACACCTGCAGCAGCTCCTCCCAGCCACTGCTACCCAACGACAGCCTGCAGCTGCCCCTGACTCCTGGTACAGCTCTGCAATCCCATTTCTCAGCTCCCTAACAAGGAGGTAAGCATTTACAATTTACTGAGCATTTGCGGTTCCACTGTGGGACAGCCACTTGTTATCCTTGCCAGCCACCAGCTTGTAAGATCCCCAAGACCATCAAAGGGACTGAAGCAGAGGGTGAAACACTGAAATAGGTATTTAGTTGAAATGCAGAGCATTTCTGGTATCCTGCAAATAACAAGTCTGATTCTGTGAGACCATGGGTTGACATCATGTTACATATCAGTGCCTGCTCAGAGAAGTCTGTCTGCTTTGCAACAAACATGTTTGTTGATCAGGGAAAAAGCCACCCAGAGAGGATGAAAGCAAGAAGAATGAAAACAGTTGCAGATACAAGGCAGAGTAAAGGGTTTGTAAGTGTTCGTGCAATTTCTGCTTTGTCAAGACTGATGTTTTCAGGTATCCGTCTTTGTCCCATGTGTGTATTTCAAACACGAGAAGTTTAGCTGGAAGGAAGCCAGTATCCAGCCTCGGGCAATGATTAGTGAATCCGTTTGGAGCAGCACACTTATCTTTGACAGACAGTGAGATTTCCGGGAGTCAGATTTATTGGCAGCTGTCAGAATCAGGCTGGAAATTTACAGCCCAGATCACACTGTGCCTGTCCACCTGCAGGCACAGCGATACCGGCACCAAATCTCCAGAATCTCATTTTCTTGCAGCCAGGTCTGAGGGCTCACATATAATTTTATCATCCTTTGCTCTCTGTCACATGTGTAAAACTTATCTCCATGTAACATAGGTGACTGCACTCCCTGCTGTTTTACCAGGGAAGGCTGGGGCAGGCAGGCAGACTGACACAGCGCTGCACAAAAGGCAAACTGCTATTTGCAAAGCAGGAACCCTCAACCCTGTGTGTTCAGTGAACTCCTCAAGACCTATTTCAGCTACAAGATGGGAAGCCGTCCATTCACATGGGCATGACACATCGATACCAAATCTAGAGGCTGATTAGCTCTGAGGATGAAGGTAATTAGAGGTAGTGCCCCAACACCAGGTGCAGAAGGGCTGGCTCTCACCCACCTGAAGCCCTGAGGACAGACGCAGGTGTAGCCATTGACTGCATCTACGCAGACAGCTCCATGGCGACACTTATGGCCCACACAGTCATCGTCATCTATTTCACAGTGCTTGCCACTGTAACCAGGCAAGCACTCGCATCTGAAATACAAGAAGATTGCTGTTAATAGCTTGTTTCAACATTCACGACAGCAGCACACGCAGGGAACACAGCACCGGTCTGATCTGAGACAGAAAAGTGTTAGCTGTTATTCCTGGAAGCACCAGGCACAGTTCCTGCCATCCGAAATGCTCAGGTGCCTCCCATCTGTCTGCAGCTGAGGTTCTGCAATCTGCTTACATTCCAGCCAAGCAAAGCAATGCCATACTACTGGTTCGTTCTCAGCCAAGTCTGTGGAGAGGAGCGATCAGACAGTGCCCTCCCTGTGGTGTTAAAGATGACGACATCTCCCCTAACCCACAGGGCAATGTTCTGCAAGGGCAGTTGCTCTGATGTCTCCGACTACGTGAGAGTGCAAACACATTTTGCCTGTCTCCGTGCTGCTGAGGTTGGCTCTGTGCACAGAGCAAGCTTCCACCTCCCAAATGGAAGCAATCTGCAATCAAACCATAACACTCAGCAAATTTAAAGAAAAAGACCATCAGCTGTGAGCACACCACCTGTTTGTCGTTCCTTTGCATGGCATGGTAAATGTTGCTTCAGCCAGTGAAAGTTATCTTCCAAGCCTGCCCCTTCCAATGGGGACACTCAGGGATGGCACACACCTGCTCCTATGGGGTAATGCCATTCTCAGGAGCATTGCAATAGGATGTGCCCAAACCTGCAAGCATTGGCTTTTTTTTTTTTCCTTTTTACATCAAGTCTGCTGTGTGAAGGTCATGTCACTGTTCCTGTTATAAGCCTTGCAGATATTTATAACCTGACAATAGAAAATGCATCCCAAAGCCTCTGACTTGGAACAGACTTTTTGGGATCGCTAAGCAGCCTCTTTCTGAGCCCACAGTGTAGACAGTGTTTAGTCATGATCACGTTTTTGTCCATAAAGCACATTTCACTCCTCCCAGCTGGATTTTACTGCACATCTGGAAAACAAAAGGCATATCACTTAAAGCAAAACAAGGGAAGAGCTGCACTTCAACAAAAAAGGTCTGTGCTCTTGCCAGAGCTCTGTGTTTGGATCTGTGTGCCTGCCATGGAGAGCTGGAAGAGGAGAGAAGCATAAACTCGAGGGAGGTGGCATCAGGAGGGAAACCACTGTGCCATGGACCTGCTCTGCTCCCCGCTGCTGCTCCTCCTGCCTGCCAGCGGCCTGGCAGGGCAGGGACAGGAGGGAGCTCCTCCTGGAAAACCTCTTCAGAGGAACTGGGCACACGAGAGCTGACGAGGAAGAAGATACTTCCACTTTCCAGGCAACAGTCCCTGTGTTGAGGTGTGTTTTGGCTCCCCGACCCTCCCCAGCCCATCCAGGCAGGGCAGCGAGTTAGCCCTGTGAGGGCCAATGCCCGATGGCCAGCCGCCACAGCACCAGGGCTTCAGCACCCACCCAGCTCCAGCACCGAGCATGTGACCCCCAGACTGCCTTTTGCTCACAATGACTGGCTAAGAAAGGAGGAAATAAGGCAAAGCCTCTTAACGCCTGGACTATAGGCGGGATAAAGCTATGGAGACGCATAGCCTTTCTTTTCCACCCTTCCTCTGGGAGAGGCCCCATCGTGACCCTCTGCAGACACAGGATGGTTGATGTTCCAGCTCTGCTCCTCTGAATCGCCTTTTTACACCTTGGTGCCTCAGGGAATACTGTGATTAATGTAGCAGAGATGACAAAACAGAGAAAAAAGTAAAAAGTGTTCCTTCCCCAACCCATCAGAAGTGTGCAGTACTTTTCGGCAACATTTCAGTCACACCTGCGAGCAAATAATGTCAATCAAACGACTTTGGGGGGAAGGGGGTGAATTGGCAGCATTTAATCCTGTTGCTTTTTATTGATCCCTGCAGTCCTAATATAAAGTGATGTAATAATGAACGATGTGCAGAGCCTTATTGGGGGCTGCCATGCATCAATTTTATGATGTGTATTGGCTATCTCAGTAATGACAGAACCACCACTTTTCTCTGCAGGGCTGCATTAAATCAGCATTTTAAGCTGTCAGGTAATAATTCCAAGCTTTAGAAAAATAAAGTATATTTATACCGTGCTCCAACATCACTACAGTGAATGGAAAAACATGCTCCTTTCTTGAAGATATTTTTTTTAGAAGTCATTCCATTGTGTTAAATGTTTTGTGCTTTTTTTTTTTTCGGTTTGGCATACAGAAAGCTCCTCTTCTTCTCCAGTAACAGCACTAAATATGTGGAGGCTGGAAGTGAGGAAAGCCACCTGCAAGCTTAGCTAAAAAAGCACAGAGCTCTGTGCAGCTGAGCACACTGAAACAGTCCATTTTGCTTGCAGGCTTGGATTTCCCTTCAGAAACATGGAATCTCTTTTGGGTCCATCATCTCTGAGCTCTTAGGGTGCCACTGGGCTGAAGCTACCAAGAAGTGCATGCCTGGCACACGGCAGTGAGAAACTGAGTCCCAGGGGTGCCTCGGCCAGCATCCTTCTGGAAACCCAACGTCCTGTCCCTGGGGAGCGATGGCAGTTTGGTGCCATCCCTCTCCCCCACAGTGCTAGCAAGTATCAGTGAATATACAGTGCAGTAAAGATGAAGGCAAAGAAATGTTCACACTGTAGTCCTGCTAAGAGGGCAATCCGCGTGATTAGAGCAGTTATCTCATTTCCCAGTGACCATCTGACACCAGTACGTGAAATCCTGTTTTCTGCTACAGCCCTGAAGTGATGGCAACATTCCCAGTATCAGAGAGCCTAAAAACATGTCTTGTGGTGTTCAAAATGTTGGCCTATCCAGGGGGATTTGCATCTGCATGCACTCAATGTCTATTGTGTTAAAGCTGTGATTCATGGCTTCTACTGCAGGGCCACAACGGAATTTCCCTCCTCGTATGAATATATAACTTGGCTTCCTATTTTTTCTCTTCCTTTATCATCCTTTCCTCCCCGGGTAGACGTGCAGGCTAACTGCAGCTGAAGGAGGGATGCAGACAGCCTGGAGTCCCTGCTGCTATGAGACCCTTGGCTGCTGCATCCCACCGCGTGCCCAGGGCACAGGATGCCCAGCGGATGCTGCCCGGGGCCAGGCTGAACCCGGCCATTAACACCCCCCTCTGCAGCAGAGCGGGGACTGACGCATGAGCCTGACTCATTCTGCATGTGGATTTACACTGCCCCATTACACACTAAATATATGGCACATCACGGGTCAGCGGCAGCGCAGGACCGGAGCTGGTTATTTGAATGAGACCCAACAGCAGCCACACATCACTGCAACAGCTGCGGAGTGCTCTCAGCCTGTTTCCAAGAGGTTTGGTGCAACTAAGACATGCAAAAATGAAAATACTGGGATAAATCTACTTTCGAGGCTGGAAAGGCTCCTTCACCTTCCAAGTCTGGCCTGTGAGAAAACAAAATGGGAGGGAACAAGTAATGAAATTTTGTTTAGCATTCCCTGAACAGTAGGAAGAATAACTCAGCAATAGTGGGAAGAACACCACAACAAACAGCAGTAGAAGAACACTTGTGAGTGTGATTATTTAGGCTCCTCCGAATGGTGAAGGGCTGTGAAGAACACTTTTCTAGCAAGCAAGCAATGAGAAGTGTCTTATTTGCTCAAAGTATTTGGGTAGCAAGTATGAAGACGCTTCCAGTAAGGGTAAACCATTCAGGACCACAGTTGTCTTCATCCTTTCATACATCCAGTGGCACAAGGAGGGCTGAGTTACAGCCCCTGCCTTGTAACGCGCAGTAGCTACCGGATTAGCTGAATGATGGATTAGCCAGGGATGAAAGCTGGAAAAACACCTGGGACTATCTATGTACCAGCACACACCAAATTTTCCAGTCCCAGTGCATCATTTCAGGAACTGTCCTAATTATTTGACAGGTTCATCTTTTTTGACAGTTTCATCTGTTTTGAAATGCTCTGTGTATTAGTGTGCGTTATTCTGACATGGTGGTTGCTTCACAGGACGTACTCCAACCCAAACTGCAGGTTACCAGGAAGCCCAAGGAGTGCTACTGTCTCTCCCCAGACATTTTGGGTGTGCCAGGTGAGAGCATCCCTTGCCAAAAGCTCAGCCTTCCCTCCCGGGAGGGAACTGGAGAGCCTCCCGGGGACATTCTCCTCTCTGGGAGAGCATCGTGGCTATGAAACCAGCCTTAGCAGAAAGTGCAGAACACAGCTCCCAGCTGTGCTGAGACCTCTTGAATTTGTTCTCCTTTCTTATTGCTTTGATTCCTAGACCTTTCCATACAGACAGCCAACTGAATAGTCTAGCTATTTGCTAAATTGCTCTGAAATTCCCTCTTCAGAAAAGTGATGAATGCTGCTACCATGCACCTCTCAGAACAGCCCAGCCCACACATCTCCAGGTGTTGTACTGCCTTTCAAACACAAGGCTCTGCTTTGCCCCTGTGAAGCAGTCAGTGTCGTTCCCAATGCACCAAGCTCATCTCTCTACAGCCAGCAGAAGAGCAGCTCAAGCGCAAGCCGTCCAGTTCAGCTGCTTTCTGCTGCTGCCCAGGTGAGGGAGTGAGGAGAGCTGAGCCCCACCGCAGTCTGAGCCCTTTGCCAGTGCACCCCAACACCACGAGCACACCAGGAGCCAATAGCTGAAATGGGAATACAACAGAACACTTCTGACCCCCAGCTTTGTGCTCAGCCCACTCATTTGTCTTTCCCTTCTCAGTGGGTTTGGGACTGGATTTTAAACACTGCCTCAGCATGGGCTGAGGAGAGCTTGGTTACGTCTGTTAAAGCTCCTCACCCTTACTCTGCTTGAACTGAGGGATGCCCTAAGGAACACATAAAGAAATTGCCCTCAGCTTCTGAGGCAGGAGAAGATACTTTGTCGTAATTATCCCAGAAGTGCTTCCTTTGCCATGCTCTATTCCAGAATAATTTCTCAGCTTTGTGGACATGCATTATTCTCAAGCAAACCACAGAAAGCTAAAAAAGTATGTATGGTTGCTCTAAAATGTGCCATGATCTGAACTACATATAGTCTTGCATTACTTGTGTTAATTTTGATAATTTTTACCCATTATCCCAAGGTCACTGTCACCTCAACCCTAGTCAAGCCAGTGGATCTGCCCAGTGCATAGAGACCAATATATACTCATGCTCACCTGGATCCTTTGTCAATGGGAAGACATTTGGACTCATGTTGACATGGGTTTAGCTCAGGAATGCAGTGGTTAATCACCTCATCGCACAGTTCACCTAAAGCAAAAGAAAAGCAATAAAGCTGTAACACAATTTGGACAATCCTGAAGAGCTTCAACTATGATGTTCAGGGATGGCCAATCTCTCTAAATGGAGACAGCTCAGTAGTTCAGCTGGAGGTGGCAATCCTGCCTGTGAGGGCCTGTGAGTCTTCATTAAATTGGGTTCCTTTGACCTATGATGACTGTACTGTTTATATCATACAAATCTGAAAGACTGGTATAAAGAGCACTGACATAAAAACTCCACTTGGAGACAGGCTAAGGATGGAACGGTCAGTTCCTGACCCAGAACCTCTTACATCAAAGCAAGAAAGTGACACAGAAGTGAAGTTACTCATTAGACTGTGACATTTTCACACCAAAGCATATTAGCCACAGTCACTTCTCCGCCAAAGAGGCTGATTAGACATCACTCTGGAAAAGAACAACAACTCCCAAACCCTCCCCCCAACCTCTGTGACTCTCAATAATAGGAACCAGCTTTACAACTGCATATAATTATAAAACATTCACTATTTATAAGAAAAGCACTAGCTCTATTGTGCTCACAGGAGATGATGTCTTTTTAGAAAAAAACACCACATGTAAGCTCAGCTCAGCTGTTTCTAGGTATTGTGTGCTACATGCCAGGCACTTCCCTGGATTTGTTTAAATTTTAATAATTAATAAAATGTTCAAAAACAGATAGTTTATTTAAACACCACCCTCCTCTGAGCCCTAAATTATTAGGTCACACTTCAGTACCCCAGGATTTGAGATCCAGCCAAAGACTACAGAAATTTTTGGCTTCCCAAGAAACCAACAGAAACCTATCCTGCATCTCCCCAAGCCTTGCAGTGAAAGCAAAGGTCAGGTACTCTCAACACAGAGAGCCTCAAAACTGTAGTCCCAAATTCCCCTATGCAGCTATATCAGAAGAACACATCTGCAGGGTTTCAAGGTTACGCATATTTTGTGTGCCTGTACACGATACATACCATTATTTGAGCAACAAGTCGTGTGGATAGTGTGGGAAAAGAAGGTGCCATGAGAGGCACCGGTGGGCTGGTGATGTTTTAGCAATATCGTCATGAAGCTCCATCTGTCTTAGAAGAATCTCCTTTTTCAAAAATTACATTTCTAAATGTAGTGGCTACTGAGAAATACATGAAAATGCAACCCAAGGGAACCACACAGATCAAAATTCATATGGAAAATGCAAATCAGAACCACCTTTTATCAGTCCTGTGATCTGGCAGGGATGACCAGGAGCGCAATTTTCAGGAGGCCACTGGCAGTGACTGGTATGGGTTAAGCTGTTAACACCCTCAGCTCCCCCTCAGGTTATTTCTCCCACATATCCATACTCCATCGTGTACATCCTGTACTCCATACAGTACAACGTACACAAAACTTCATTTGGCTCTTCATATGAGAATGGAAGAATAATGGATATTTGCAAAAATGACTCAAATTTTTTTGTTTCAAACATGGAACATCTAACATATTTGCTTTTGAGACCTGTCAAGCACACACGAGGGAGCAGGAATACAAGCCTTGAAGGCAGAAGAGAGGGTACCACCAGTCTAACTGCTGTACTTGTGCCATACGTACCTCCTGCCTTTCAGAGGGTTGAGTTTGGCCGCACTGGAGAAGTCTAGCATGGCAATCTGCAGTGGGCAGAGTTTGTTGTTTGTAACAACAGCTGTAAGACAACCAATTCCATCTGGAGCCAGGGAACCCCAGGAAGCCGCTGCTATTGAATACTACCAAGTCTTTTAACAGTCCTGAACAAAACTTGAGCAAATGTTATCAATGTATCCAGCTCAGGAAGAGGGCCATGCCAATAAAACTGAACACTGCAAGTTCATGGGAACCAGGGAAACGAGTCATTCCCTGGACTTGAGGTTTGCCACTGTACTTTGTAACTCCTCAAAAGCAACTAGGGATGTTCGTTCTTACCAACATGGACATTGCTGCCATTGGGGACAGCCATTAACACATTTTTGAGGCAGCAGAACTGGAGATAGGTCTGTTTACTTAGCAGTCCCAAAACTCAGAGCCCACAAACTCTCCCAAATCTTAAGAGCCAAAGTGACTGCCTCGGCCTTTGGGCAGACATGAACATGAGCTGGTCAGAACTTGCTGCGATGCCTGGACAATTGCCAGGTTGTCTTCTTGGTCTATCTCACGTCCCTGAGCAGTGTACTGCAAATCTTATGTGAAAATAAACATGAATAAAGTATAACTGGCTGGTGACATTAAAAGAATGCAGTGATCTAAAGCTACAAATATTTTCTGAAGTCCATTTATTAACTGAATGCAGTGTGGATAGATGCCTTCAACTGTCCTTGTGTTAGAAATCTTCAGTACAAACTTTTCACATTTCTGTTTCTCTTTTTGCTTTGAAGAAGAGGAAACAGGCTTTTTAAAAAATAAGAACGGTTTCGTAAACTCTCAAAGGAAATCATAATTCTTCTCAAAGTATTCTTTGCAACCGTCTTGACAAGTGCTTAGAGATCCAGTAAAAATCTCCCCAAACGTCAAATATTATGACTCACTGTGTCATTCCGAAGGCTCCACTATCAAAATTTAGGAGAATTCCAGGCTTGGTACCAAACATTGCATCCAAAAAATTTATCATTTTTCATGCAAAACGTGGAATGTTTAAAGATCCTTCCTGTTATTTTTCCCATCTATCACTCATTAAGGAGCTCACTTGGGAATGCCCTGCAACTAGAGCAGCATCATCTCCGGAAGAAAATTCTCGATACATTATTTCAGGCTCCAACAACATTCACTAGATGTTGCAGAAAACATGCCAGGGTAACAAAATATTTTCTGAAAAGCAAAACCCAATGCACCAGCTATGCAAAAACGTTCTCATATTTCATTTGCTCAGAAAATATCTGGGCAAAAAAAATCTGTCATCAGACCTGAAAGTGCAGTATTCATTGGCCACTTTAATGCCAGCATCAGAGGAAAAATCTGATCCTCTCCCCTCTTTGGAGAGACGCAGAACCACTTATCTGTGTGGCAATTAAAGGTCTAGTCCAAGTTTCTCACCAGATAGCTATGTGGATCTGGAAATGAACTGGACAATAATCATAGGCAAACTACTAGCAGCATTAATTCTATTTGTGAAGGTATTTGATCATGCTAAAACAACAGAAAACTTCAATGTAATGCTTTCCTAAATGCAGTAAACATTCCCATCTTCATCTATTCTCTGTATTCTCAAACCAGAGCTCCAATACGGATACACAAGCATTTCTGAAGTGCTTACATAAAAGGCAGAGTAAGAAAAAAAATGTTTTTCTTCTAATCAGGCAAAATTTGTTGCCCCCAAACATGCTTTTTGTTTCATCAAGGCACACTCACACACTTCCATCAAAGCCTAAGAGAGTAGGTCAACACGCAATGCTCTCCCATGAAAAGCAGGTTAAGAATATGTCACTTATGCCATCGGGTTTTACTCTTCATAGTAGGTGGAGGTGTGAGCTCAATAATGCTTTGTGGTCTGTAGAACTGAGGCATGATAATGAAGAGGGAGACTGTAAAGATAGGCACATCATCAGCCCTGTGAACACTGCATTTCAAACTTCTTGAAGGCCAGTGGTGATGTGCTGGTAATTAGTGCTTGTTTAGGAGAATCAAGCATTAGACAGGTGAAGGACGTAGTGTGATCTGACATAAAAATGCAGCTTTCAGATTAGAATGAAATTGTACTGACAGGAGGAATGCCAACAGGTGGATCTCCCATTGCTGCACTAAAAGAAAAAAAAGTGAATAGGAAAAGACCCTCATATCACAGAAAGGGTATTTTGCCCCTTTGAAACTACTTCCCATGTCTCCACCAGCACTGTTCATTGCTTTTTAAGAAGCCACTACAAAATATTTATTATCTCACACAACATTTCCCAGTTCTTATTTTTTCAGCACAATCCTGAATTTCACGGGGCTTTCCATATTCACTTTTCACAGGGCTCACTGCTTATGAAGAACTGCCAAGAAACATGCTTAGGCTTTTCTGTAGCCTTCCACACGTCTCTGAAGGAAGCCAAGGCAACAATGGAGCAATAAAGAAGACTTTTACACACAGTTTAATAATAATTCTTTTTTTCCCAATCTGAGCTGTCAAGAGAGCTATTTATTTCATGCCACATTAGACTCTTAAAACTAGGATCCAAGTTACACTATTCTCCTTAATGACTGAAAGAGAGATTTGGATGGTAATAGTATTTTATTTATTTGTCTTTAAGTAAAACTACAGTTCTGAAAAGACCATCTAAGCCACCAGTTTGCAGCTGATGAGTTCTTTGATTTTCTTTTGTTTTCTGTGTCAATTGGATTACCCTTTGTTCTGTCATTCCTAATATTCAAGAAATAATTGATAAAGCAACATAGAAAATATTCTCACCATCATATGAGAGGGCCATTTGGAGGGCCTAGAGGGCTAGAAGCAAAAGTGCTGTTGAGAATTTCACAATATTACTTGAGAAAAGAACTTGCAGGGAAAAAATGATGGAGAAAACCTGGCCTTCATCCACAGAGCAAACTTTTACAGTTTGCACAGGAAGACGATATGTATTTGAGTGGTTAAGTAGTATGTTGCAATTTTCTGAACTTTGCCAGGTAAGTCAGAATAGAACTCTTCCCTTTACTGGTAATAAAAAACACTGAACTGTTATTCTCATAAGAGATTACTCATTTGATATCTAATAACTTATTTCGGAAGAAATGTTTTTTGCATTTTTCTTTTCCCCTTCTCTCTTTTCAGTTATTAAAAAGAAGTCAGTGCCAACTGGAAATTTCAGGAGAACACAGAACCTAAAAACGGTTGGATGGACCAGACACAGGATGTCCCTCCAATAAACTAGTAGAGATGTTGCCAAGAAAATATTCGGTTAGGAATCTTGTTGATATTTGATAAAAAAGATGAAAAGGCTCATATTAGAAAACAAAAATCGGATTTTTTACTTCCAAACTGTTTAATTTTCAATGAAGAAAGAAACACTGTAAAAATCCTGCAGTAGGAAACGCACTCAGCTGCCATGTTGGACACTGATGCCGTGTTAAACTCAAATTACTCAGAACACACCGTAACAGAGTTCTCCGTATGGATTATTAATGAAGTTTGCTCTGACTTAATGAACACTGCCCAAAATACTTAGCTGGCAAAAAAGTAAAAGCTAATTTATGCTTTTTTATTCAGTGCTAATGCTTTAAAAGCTCATTTCTGAGTGTTCACATATCGAGTTTTGGCCTATTAAATGGTAGCTCGAAGTTAGACTCAACACCCAGACTCCCAAGAATACAGCTTGTCATTCAGAATTAGGGAGCAATTAGCTCTAATGTTAAGGTTAAACAAAGGGATAATTGATTGAACAGCAAGATCTGGCTAGAGAACTAACGATACTTTCTCCATTTCTTAGCCTTGAAGAATATGTTCCAGTTCTATGCACTGCCAAAGTAAGACAAATCATATTCAACAGCACAAAGGCTACAGTGCAGTATTCAAAACATTAACTAAAGCAGAAGTGCTCATACAAAGTGGTAACCTGCATATAGTACTATCCCTCAGAACCACTACATCTGGAATTTTGCTGGACCCCCCATATTCTGGAGCTGTACTGAATGCTTTCCAAAGATGTGATTTGTCTGGAATCAATTTTGTGAACAATCTAGTTCACCCAGTGGCATCTGAGATACCACACATGGTCTCAGACACCCTTTCAGGGCTGGCAGATAGGACACTGGATGTGCTGGTCCGTGGCTGTCTGAAAGGGCAGCTGGATGTGAGCAGCACGTGCTGGGGCACACATCTCGAATGGCACCGACTGCACAGGGTTAGAGCCTCCTGGCTTCAGGTGATGCAAGCACTGTGCAGAGCACAACAGGTCACAACAAAACAGTTTGATGCACTGATGTCAAAATGGCTTTTAGAGCCACTGTGTCTTCTAGTGTGAACTCCACTGCAGCCCTACCATCAGCTGGGGTGTGATCAGATGTTCTTCACCAAGGTGTTAGGAAACTTTTCCATAGGGTCTGGCAATACCACAGCCATTGCTTCGATATTTTCTTTGGTTTGGCTTCTGGCAATACTTTACAAATACCTTACTTCACCAATTGGATTTTGTGAATCATGATTCCCATTTGTAGGTGTTCACTTCATCAGTCCTTTAAGACAGCAGTAGCTAAGTATGTGGGTAGTTGAATATATGGGAAGCTAAGATTGCATTTTCTTAAGAAATATACCAGGGTCCTGATGAACAAAGAAATTCATTTTACAAAAGGGAATCTGGCCAGTAGGAACCCTGGAGCTGAGAGCTGCAGTGTGACAGGACACCACACCGACAGCGATGGCGAAGGCTGCGGCACTGCTAGGTGCTCTCAGTCACAGCACAACGAGGGGGTTCAGTCTGCTAGCAGTGACGTGGCTCTCGTGTAACAAGAGAGCTCTGGAAGCAGGCATATGCTTTTGAACAAAGGTAAGAAACAGCAGCTGAGGCTGGAAGGGACCTCTGGGTCTGCCTGATCCAGCCCCTGCTCACACGGGGCCACCTACAGCAGGTTACCCAGCACCACGTCCAGATGACTTTTGAGTATCTCCAAGGAGGGAGAACGTCCAGCTGTTCCAGCTCCTCTCCTTTGCGGTTGTACATGTGGGAAATGTAGGCGCCGTTTTATTTTTTGCATAGAAAGCAAACATGCTTCACATTTGCCAAGCAACTAAAGCTGAGAAACTTCCATGTAAGGCAGAATTCCTTTGAGAAGGGAGAAAATGCACCAAACTTTGACCATAATTTTCTCCGTTTGTCTCAAGGAAATATGGCTAAAGTTCCAAAATTTTAAAAGAGGCCGATTGTTGGATGCCTGTTCAAGGCTTCCAGTGTTTATCAGGCAGTCCGGATCCCTGCGGAACCACAAGGCTGAGCCGCACTATCCAAAAACTTCCTGCTCCTACGTCCAACACAGAGAGAAAAACACTCCAGGGGCAAAACCAACCAACAGAGCAAGGGTTCACTCCAACGTAATTCAGCTGCCACTGATGCCCATCTCATGGGTTGTTTCAAATCAGCCTCACAATGCTAAGCTAAGGGAAACAAGCTGGAGAGCTGCAGCAACGAGTGTCAGCCACAAGTCACCCACAGAACTTCTTTCTTCCAGAGTCATTTGGCTTGACTAAGTGCTTGGCTTTGGCTGTGCAACATGACCACAATCAGATATGCCAGAAAAAGAGACCATAATCACTAACAGTGAATAGTGTTCTGTCTAAAAGTAGCATGGCTGCAAAAATCTCAGATACCATCTACCACAGCACACCGCAAGGTCCCCTAAGGTAAAATACATCTTAGTCTTGTCTTCCAAACACATAAAACCAAAAACAGTTTCTAGCTTTGTTTTTGAGATTTTTTTCCCCTTGTGATACAAACTGCTTGCAGTTTTTTTCTCAGGGAAACAAACTATTTTAAAACATTTGCTTTTTTCACCCCCTCCACGGGATGCCATGGATTTCAGAAAAAAAGCTATTCTCAGCATTAGAACCACTGAATTTTTTAATGTCTTTTAGATTTCAAAACAAAGAAGCGAGGCCATTAGCTGAGGCTTTTTAGGATTCTTAGCAAAAATTGATATATTTCCTGATTTCATTTATTTATTTTTTGTATGAGACCTACATATTTCTGCCTCCGGCAAACGGGAGGAAGTAAAAGTCACAGCAGTCACAAACAAAACAAAGTAAAATAGCAAGTAAAGCATAAACCAACTCTACGTACACACCCCGTGTTCTCTTCAAGTGAGAGCACAGACAACAGTGAGACTGAGGGAAGGACTTTGGAGGTACAGAATGCTGGATTTGGATCTATAGCTACAAAGAAATCAGCGAAGTCTCCCAAGAAAGTCTGTGACAAAAATGAAAAGAAAAAGGGAATGGAAGGGAAAAATGGTTTCCGTTTTTTCCTACATTTCTAAAACAAACAGCAAGGGAGATAATGTTTCTGTTAGCTGGAGATAGGGCATACGAAAGCCATGGATTCAGGAACAGATAAGGAAGTTAAGAGATCAGGAGAATGAGGAAGATGTAAGGGAACAGTAGGATGATGGGAAAGGACAAACATTAGAAAAACTCAGAAAAGAAAAGTACAGGGGTGACTAATTCATAGCTTCCTTTTTTAATTTTCTTATGTATATTTATTTTTGAAGAGGAAAGACTACATAACTGTAGGGAGGAGCTGCAGTCCATCAAGAGGCCAGACCAGGCTGTAGAACAGCCAATGACCTGCTCGAGCTTTAGGGCTGGCTGCACTTTGGCTACATAATTATCCTGCAGGAAGTACATGTTTTTAATTTAGCTTCAGGAATAAAATAACAAGTTGAGCAAAGGAAAAACAAGCTATCAGATGACAAGCAAAGGCCATCAGTACTCTGCCACACAGCGTGAGTGTTGCTTCAGTTACATAAATACACACAACAAACATGGAAAACGTTGGAGAACAGTGAGGGAACCTCGTAGGTCTGGTAAAGGTTTCATTAATGAGAATCAACTCCCCTTTCCTGCCATTGAATCTATTTTTTTT
Source organism: Penelope pileata (assembly GCA_013396635.1). Taxonomy (NCBI): domain Eukaryota; kingdom Metazoa; phylum Chordata; class Aves; order Galliformes; family Cracidae; genus Penelope; species Penelope pileata. The sequence continues at coordinate 2,733,434 of WBMW01005527.1, forward strand.
TTTTTAAAGAGCAATCAGCTATCTGCCTACCTTCCTTCTCTGTTTTGTTCTCTTTATGTTTTCCGATCTCATACAATCCATATGTATTTGCAATTACACGGAACGGAACTAGGAAGAAGATTATTGTACATTTTTTTTTTTTTTTAAGTAAATGAAAGTGAGATGGGGCAGGAGTGTGGGAAATGCCTTCCCTCAGCAGTCACTTACCAAATTGGTCGCTTTTCATCTACAACTTTCTTTAAGTGGAGAAAAAACTGTCAAATAATTTTAAAGAAAAACACTGCAAAAAGCTATTAATTGGAGAAAGATTTCTGGCCTTCATTATTACAACCAATGAAACCAAAATTTATGCATCATTATTTGGGATATTTTTTCCTAAAAAGGCTACAAGTAAAACTAGGCAGACAGAAGATAATGCAGGAAAATACTAAGGTATGGAAAAAACCAAATCATGGATACTGTGAATCTGTCAATAGCCAACATTTCCAACACATGCATTTTTAATTTGTGTTTCACTTAGGAACTTAAGATTTACTATCATGATTTAACCATTAGTCAACCAAATCAGAGGAGATCCCAAATATTTCTTGCAGAACAACAAAGATAGGTGCTCTTGGATCTTCTTCCTCCAGGTACTCACACTATTCTTTATATTGCAACGTGCATGTATTTCATACTTGCAGTATTTACTGTAGTATGATTACAGTCTTAGCAGTGTTACAGCACCCAAGACCGCAGGAGTGGTGAGGGATTCAGAACACATAATGTGCAGTGCTACCAGAGCTCGCCTCCCTCTGCAGTCAAGAAAAGTAGGAATCTGAAGTAGCTGAGCATCTATAACAAACAGCCTGAATGCTACTGAAAACGTCACAGATTATCACAACAGAAACATTTTGTCTTAACGTCAGTGTAGTTTAGACCACTCAATTTAATTTGTATTTAACTACTGCATCTGCTGAGAAATCTACTTTGTATCTAGAATCAACAACCTTTGGATAAAATGGGATGGTCTGTTTTTCTCCAGCCACAGAGCCCAGCCATTCAATCTTTTAAATAAATTTCTATTCTCAACATAGGCATTTGTAAAGTATGAAAAATCTTCCTCTGCCCTCTCTGTTAAGCCAAATAAGATTTTTTCTTGAGATCTTTGAGACCTATTATCAAACCCTCAGTGATTTTTAAGCTTCATCTCTAATCCTCTTTCTCCTCTCTCAAGTTGCTCCTTGTGAGTATTTGGTCCCAACAAGTCACATCCTTCTCCTTTCAGGTCACACACACAAGTCCTTTTAAAGAGCTTCTTCGAGACTTTCCTGTCTGCTTCCATGACATTTCCTTAGCTCCAGTTCATTCAATCAAGCAACTCCAGATGATGTTCAATTTCTTGTTTTTGGATTCATCTCTTAGAGAACCCTCAAAACCATGGCTCAAACTCATTTGGCTTGTATGTAACATTTGTTTGGCTGATGGTTTCAGTTCTTGCAGCTACTTTATGCTGTTCCCTGCCTTTCTGCTCAGAGAGGGCCAGGTGTATCTCTGAGGGATATTTCAGCCCAGCCAGCTGCACAGCTGTGAGTCCTTCCAGGTGACTGGTCAGGTTTGATGGAACATCCACCTCCAAAAAGGAGGTGAAGTGGGTTAAGGCAATTCTTTTATCACAGTTCACTAAACTCTTCCTATTTTTAAGCAACAGGAACTACTGTAAACTCTTCAGATTTCTAATTTAAGCTACCCTCCCATTTTTTGCAGCCTTTCTTCACTTTCTTTCTACATTTTTCCAGAAGTATTTCCTGCTCTTCTTCAAACATGCAGTCTGTTTCAACAGCAGTCAGAGCTATTGTCTGTGCTCTGACAGCAAATGCTGGGATCTAGTATACACAAGTATTTGACAAACTCCAGCAAACAAACATAGGCACAGCACAGGCAATATACAGGTAAAAAAATAAGCTGAAGTTGCCCACAAATATTTCAGATCTGATTCTGAAGCACCATGTGAGTTCCCTGGCCCCTAGCCAGGTTGTCATTTGAGAAAAAATCCCCGTCTAGTTCTTTCCAGCCTTTCTTCTCTGCAATAACCAAAATAATCTGCAATAAGCCTGTGAAAAGGAAATAGCATTTGCATATATACTGGATTCAGTTCCTTACTAGATATATCTTTTCTTGGCTGGGCAAATATATTTCCTCTCGTAAATGTAAAGGCTCTGCCTCCATGTATAGAATTTTGTTTGAAACCACCCAAGAATAGCTCACATAAATAGTGCACAAGCAAGCACAATTGGCTCAACATGCTATAGGCAAAACTCTTTACTCTGCTAAGCTGAAGTTCTCCAGTTTTTGGCAGAAAAAAAGTAATTGGACTCCAATAAATGTACATTCGAGTCATAAGGCTTTTCTCAGCTAAAGATTTACATGGGCCTCCTTTGTATCAGCCACAAAAGTATTTTAAGAGTTTGGAAATTCTAGAAGCTCTCCCCCCCTGCCTTACTCAGCCACTCAAGCTTGATCCTCATTAAATCCCTTGACATGTAATATATTCCAGTGTACAAGAAGCCCTTCATTACTTCTCCATGCTCAGAAGGTAATAAACCCATTTCAAAGGATGGAAGTAGGAACTATTGCAGGTGTTTCCTTACCACTCCATGCTGAGCCAGGAAGGTTGCGCTAACACCGTTTCAATGAGTCAACGGTGTACTCCAGTAATGATTTGAGAAAAAACATTTTTAGATTGCAGTTAGGAGCGTTTCTGCCCTTGCAGAAGTTTTAGGAAGAACTTATCTGAAATGCAACATGGGCACTGGAAATAGCCATTCCATTTCTAACTCAGTTACCAACTGCTGTCACTGCGGGCTTAGCAAGTGACTGCACATCTGCTGAGCTGAGCCAACTGCTCTCAGACTACAACCGAGCTGCAGCTTCTTAGCCTTTGCTTCTTCACTTGTGAAATGGAGATAATGAATTTAAACAGCACATTGTCAGGGTTAACTTGTTTAATCTATGCCTTTGAGATCTCAGGTGAAAGCCATGCCCCAAAAGCTATCATAATTTAAACCGGAACCATTTAAATTTTCCAAGATTCATATCAGATGTGTATCAGAGTCAGTTCAGAACTGGGAACATTTCTGAAAAACATTTAGTGAATGTGTGCAAAGAAGTAAAAATTCCACTGACGCCTTAAACTTCAGGATTTTTTAAACACATTTTACAGCAAAGTAATTGGACTCAGAAGAGTGGTTGTGTTTGTGAACACCAGAGCGTTGCAGTACTGGCAGAACTAACACCTTTGCAGTAATTCACCAGTAAGACACACAGTTTGCTTTGAAATGGGACTAGTTTTGTTGTTAATTACGCACTTATGGACAAAGAAAACGGGCATTTAGACCCTTCCTCTCAGGCACTGCAGAGAAACCTCATGGATTCTTGTTCTTTAATTGTGGACCTTTCTTACCTGTGTAATTAGGAGGGCAGAGACAGACATAGTTGTTGATCCCATCCACACATGTAGAGTTATTCTCGCAGTCGTTATCTTCACAGTCGTCTGGGTTTATTTCACACCTCTCCCCCTCATACCCAAGCAGGCAAGAACAGCTTTGGAGAAAGGCAAAAATTAATAAAAGTTAGCATGGATCTGAAGGGGCAGGAGGTTATGGGAATGAAAATGAAATTAAAATATATACAAGAGAGTTGCTGGAGCCAAATTCACTTCTGCTGTGAAGCACATAGCACTTTAACCCCATGTGTTTGCTGAAGGATGAAATCTCATAGGTCGTTGGGTCATGTAATTATTTACATGAGACATAAAGGCATCAGCAGTATACAGCCTTTGTTGTGTTTCCCTTTGCTTTCTTTGTTGATAACCCTAGGACTGAAGGAAGCGGCTCCAGGGCAGGAGAGTGAACACTCATCCCAATATTCAAATCCTTCGCCTCTCTGTTAATGATTTTGTGAGTATGTGGATACTTGCTTATTGAGGACTGCATAATCACGGGCAACTTGGCAGCTTTTAGATGGCTCTCTTTCTTCAAAGAACAACAGCTTGAACTGAGTTTACAGACATGAACATTTTCTTCTCATTACCACTTTGTCACTTGTCCAAACAAGAAATGTTTGGGAATGGCTGCTTTTACGAATGCAGTAAGGTTTCAGTACGTCCATGGCTCTTCCAACATCTATTTGTAGAAGAGCTGATGATATCTAGATGATTTAACTAAAGCTAAACACAAACAAACAATGGCAGAGCTAGTAATGGTTCTGTGAGGATGTGGACACTATTGAAGAATAATTGCACTAAATATTTTATCTCACAAAACTGTGATGTATGGTCCCTGAAGGGAATGTGAGAAACTGAGTGGTTGAAGAATTACTTTAATTTTTTTTCAATCGCCATTTCCTCTCCAGATCTAAAAGTTATGGTTGCTAAGAGAACCTTTGTATTTTAAACTAACTGCAAGTGATGAAGAGGTAGTGGCCACAGTTTCCTATAAGAGTCTAAAACATGTTAAATGCTCCAGCCATTTCAGTAGCTTCTAGGAAGCCAGCAATGACATTTGAAGTGTCAGTATTGCTGTTCACTAGTCACAGAAAGCATGTATGTGGAAGGGAAGGGTTGCCTTGAGTCCCAGTCCAAACTACACGCTCACTCAGCTGTTTCCTTCCTTTCCCATGTGAATTCTGGTGGCAGAAAAGGAACTGAACAAATGTAAAACACTGCTGATTGATGAGGATGAAAACCAGAAAGCATCAGAGCCGTCACACTAATTGCCAGCCACTGCTTCCTGAAGCCAGGAGAGTTTCCAATGCATGACTGCCGAGTACTTTTTCAGCTCAGATGGATACAGGGGACATGGGGTGGTTACCCTGCTGTGTGTGAGTTTCATGGAGTTGAGTTGGGGAACGTCCTAGAGAAATAGCAGGCCTTCAGAATCTGTGAAGAAAACCTGCAGCACTGTTGGGCTGGCTGTTCTCAGCGTGACATTGACTTCTCTCCCAGCTGTGTGCCACAGACCCAGCAGAGTGCAGGGACTCCCAAGGAAGGGATGGTGCAAAGCTCTGCAGTTCCCATTTGAAGATGGCAGGCTGGACCCTGAGGATGAAGCTACGTTTGGGGCAACCTCAGAAACTAAGGGAATAACAAAGAGGAAATAAAAAGGGTGGGGAATGTGCGTTGAGCAACCACAATGAGAGCTCTTAAAGGAGTAGGGGACAGGCATGCCAAGGTTATCTTCCTTCAGTTCTGTGGTGACCATTCACAGGTCATGAGGGTTAGAAACTTGTCACCATGAATAATCAAACCCAAACTGCTCAAATCAATCCAATCCAGGACACAATAAATCAAGAAATATTTTCTTTTCTCATCTTTGTCTCATTATTGCCAATAAAATATCTCCTCTTGCTGACCCTGCAATGATGCAGAGGATCACAGGAGGCAGATGAGAAAGAAGAGCTGGCACAGCATCTTTTGCTGCAACAAGAGCGTAGGAGAAGGGGTAAAGACATCTAATTAAATACAGGGGCACATTCATCATGTCACCCTTTTTGATTACAAAACTCCATTTCAGGGGCTTATATCTCAGCCATAAAAATATGCTCCAGGCTGCAACTTGGCATCCAAGGTCCTGGTTTGGGAGCACAAATTTTTCTCTCCATTTAAAGGAAAGCAACAAGAGTGGCTTTGTGCTGTTTTTTTTTATGTGAATATAACACTATTTTCCTTCCACAAAAGGATGGGGAGAGCTTCATGTATGCAATTAAAAATGACATTATTAAATACTATCACAGGAATGATTCAGCTCAGTAGAGTTACCCTTAGTAGTAATACATATGGAACTGTTAACATACAATTGCTTAGTATTAGGACACATTCCATGCTGAAGGAAATGTCAGCATAATTAATGACATTTGGCTACTGATGCCTATGTATTATAGAGAGTCTTTACATTATTGCTTACGTATGATTCTTTATTTTGATTTGCATTGAAATGTGCCAAATATGAGGACTGAAATTAAATGATAAACCATACAATTTGGGACCTGGATTGAACCATATGTTGAAAGAGCTGCAGTTTGGGACTGTTTGTATGTATTGTCCCGGAAAAAGCTTAGAAGAAAAATGAAGTTTGCAGAGTGACTGGGAGGTCATCAAACTTGTGTTTCAGCTGACCAAGAGGGAAAATTAATTCCAGAGACAATGATGAAAACTGTGTACTGACTAAATAGTGAGGCAGTGAGAGACAGCTTTTCATTTGGGCCTTGGAAATAATGGACCACGCAAGAAAGAACCATTTCCTAAGACACTGTGATCTAACCTAATAAACGTCCAATTCCCTTTTCCTCCAGTTTAGGGATAGTTTTAGTGTTGTGCTCTCCTAGCAATAAAGAAATAAATAAAATAATTATGCTCATGAAGGTGTAACTTAACACATAAATTAACGACAACTCTTTTGGGGTAAATTTTTGGAGTTGGAGTCTGCTGACAGTTTTCTAAGTTCGCTATATTCGATTTTTTTTTTCCCAGAGTGCAATGAAATGGTTAAGAATCTGTTCATTAAAAGAGGCATACATACAGTGTACTATGCTTCAAAAAAAAAAACAACTTTTAAATACTGATGGTAAATTCTTTCAAGAACATTATTGTTTCTTGCTAAAGGAGCTTTCTACACCTACATGCCAACAGAGTAGCCTGGAAGCCCGACGCTTCTCCCTGAACTGGGCAGAATTAACACTGGGGGGTTAATCAGTTCCAGGGTTTTGCATTTATGAAGGAACTTAAAGTTAGTGGAAAACACTAAAGAAAATGCTCTGGACAATGGAGATCTTTATACATGGAGAAAAGTGCAAATAGTGCAGGGACTTTGTTTCCCAGCACTGTAGGCTAGCAGAGATAAGCTGGTTGCCTGTGGCTAACTCTGAAGCAGAGCTGACAGCTCTGCCTCCTTCATCAAAGCCTCACTTTCAGGCCTGCTAAATGAGCACGACATGTCTGACTGACCATCTTGCTTTATCAGTCTCAATAAGCACCTTTTTTGGCAACCTTTTGTCACAGCAGACATAGGTTAGATTAGAAAAAGCAGTGTAAAGGGAGGAAGGACTTCATGTTCCTAATCCCGTGAGCCAAGCAGTGCCACTTAATTAAAAAAAAAAAAAAAACGAATGTGAAAATATTTCCGATTTTAAAAAGTGCAAGAAGAAAAGGTGCCAAGAAAGACTGAAGAACTCCAGCTGAACCTGTGCCCTTCGGCTGCCCCAGCAGGACCCCTCCTGCAACAGCTGGAGCGATGCGGGCCCCCGCTGCTGCGGGCCCTGGCAGGTACCAGGCACAGCGGGCGAGTCGGGCTGGAACCGCAGGCACAGCTGTGAATTTCCTGTCCTTGCCTGGTGAACATCACCACCTTTGCATTATTTAAAAGGTAATTTTCTTGTCTAAAGCTACAGAAACTTGAGAGTTAAACCGCTTGGCATTTCATAGGCAGGGAGTTTTGGCTTAAGTTTCCTTTTTAAAAGAGTAAAGATTTGACAAGTTTGGCAGCAGAGCTTGTGTATGAATATATTTCCCTAGGGAAGAGAATATACAGAATATATAATTTCTTTTACAGGCCACACAACAGAAAAATCCAAGGAGGCCTCCCATGAAAATGTTTTTGACATCCACTTCCTCACAGCCTATAATCTAAGGCAACATTTTCCCATCTTGATGAACACAATTTATATGCATGTAACTCTGACTGCTGCCATCCACTGGAGAAGAGATTTCCCATATACAAAAAAAGAAAAGAAAACAATCTCAAAATGTTTCTTTATTTTCCCCTTCGCTGACTGTTCCATCCCCACTCCACGCTTTCTCTAAGTCATGCCCAAGCCCCACGCTCCTGTTCTTCAGAGCAGCGGGGGCCAAGGACGCTGCAGTGAGCCGACGGCATTACAAAGATGGTGAGGAACTGCAGCAGCGCGTAAGCTGAACATTCAATTTTATGAAGCAAGATTTTGATGAGATATGGTTTTATGGGTCTTTTATTAGACCAACTGAAACTATATAAATAACTATAAAAGCAGACATCTTCCCTACAAAGCCTCAAATGTCAAGCAACACAACCACTCCTGCTGTTTTCTGAAGACCTTGAAAACTATGTCCTTCTGGAACAGAAGCAAAGACCCTGAAAATATAAACTTCATGAGAAAAAGTCAGAAGTAGCTTTCATTTTGGGTCATTCAAAACATTTCTTTTACTTTCTACCATAGAACAAAAGAAAAAGCTAAACAAAATCTTGAACCAAAATACAAACTAAAGCCTTTTACTCTGGTATTACAGATATTATGAAATGCTTTACTAGCACATTTTTAGTAGCAGCTAGGTTTTGCAAAATCAGTACTGAGTGACAGATAACATGATACAACTTTGCATGAGCACAATCTGCTGAAAGCCATCTAACCAGCAGTACGTGAGGGTGACTGAAAGGTTACCCAAACTAAAGACCAACAGGCTATCACTTCTCTCGAACAGAAACTCAGCTTGAACTTTTACTCCAAATCCTGCTGGGGCTGCTAACACCTGAATCAAGAAAAGGAATATCAGATTACTGGTGTGGAATAACAGTTTCACCAAAATCTAGAGGTGACCATTTCCACGTGCTATGGCCTGCAGAGTCTCCTCATCCCACCACCACACACCAGCATGACCCCACGCATGCACCTGCACCCATGGGATGTGCTGCTCTGCTCAGGGTCCTGTCACAGCTGCCCCTCATGGAAACGTGCCCATGTCTCATACTCCAGTGCTATGGTAGAAGGCCTGGGTTATTTGTAAGAGTTCCGCAGTTTCCCTTCACTCCCATCAACCTGCTCTTTTCCATTGTAATATCATGTTTACTTCTGTGTCTGGAGTGTGCTGGAGCTGTTTTTGTAAGGAAGGGGATTTTCCTGAGGGTCAGTAGGCACAGAGACGCAGAGAAGCTTTGGGGCACTTCTCCATTTTCTGCTTCACCATCGATCCCACCCTCACGACAAGGTGGAAGCTCTTCTGTGCCTCATTCCCATATGAAGGGTCTAGGGATTCAAAAAGAAGTCACAATGCTTTGCTTGAAATACAAAATGTACTGATCCTTTGGCAGGAGAGCAGGATGGTGTTACTAATTTCCAACTCCACCTAAGTCCTGTCAGTCACCCAGTCTTTCACCTGGTCCCTTCTATTTTGAAGAAATCCTGATTTCTGACATAAGAGGATATGGGTTTGCTGACTTGGCTAACAAAGACTTAACCTCAGCTGGGACAGTCATAATCACAACTGAAACCAAACAAGAACTGAACTGAAAAAATTCACTGATTTGACTCCTGCTTACACCATTTATAAACCTTGCATTACTGTATCTCCCTCCAGCTGTTGTTGAGAGCAAGCGATGTATAGAAGACAAAGCAGCAAGCCTGAGTAATGTATATGTGCTTTTAGAAGTGAGGCTTTCATATATGCAACTGAAACAACACCATGGTGTAATTTTACACATATTTTGTGCAAGAAATAGCATAAATACTGAGGACCAAACCAATGAAAATTTGAGGAATGGTTTTCTAAAAAAAAATTCATAGCAACTTCAATAAGAACTAGTGGAGAAACCTTAAAACTTGTATTTTCATAGCAGCAAAATAGTACTTGTGGATGCACAAATCTCCCAGTAACTGCACAAAAAGTTTCTGGATTCGTCTTGGAGTCTTCCCATCTATGCTACATCTTTCTTATATGGGAAAACTGAAACCCGTAATGTCCAGCTGTAAAGGTTATTGTCTTGCAGGCATTATGCCCAACAAGATGTGGCAATCTCTCCACGTTTCATTTCTTAATTGTTTCCTTAAAGCCTGTTTGTCTACAAGATTCAGTATGAAAACATTATGCATCTGGTTGTCAAGCAACAGATGCTTATTTTACAAATACAAAAAAGGATCTGCGTGAGTTTGATATGCCCTGAGGAAAATTAGCATACAGATAACACAATGCAGATCAGGGAGACTGCTCAAAATAGCTCTTAGAGCATATCCCATTATGAGAAAATAAGGAGATCTGTTTCAGAGGAAACAATATGTCACCAATGAAACCAGATTAAATTTTTTGTCTGGCAGATAATAGTGTCACGTGCAGCAGCTTTTACAAAGTACTCATTATACTTCATTACTGTAGAGTAGAAGCACAACTATTTTATCATCTTATTTTAAATGAACTTTGTGTTACTACCTGAATCCATCTTTATTTGCCTCGGTGAGGTGGCAGGTCCCTCCATTCTGACATGGATTTTGAATGCAAGAATTAATGGGCACACTGCAGTCCCGACCCTATTTGGGAAAATTCAAAAGAAAAACAAGGTTAGCAAGACTCACGTCATCTGAATCAATGCCCTGTTGCTCCCTTACTCTATGTGTGGCACCACTTCCAGGAGGGCTGGGGTCTTCAGATAATGTTCTTTATTGATGGGCAGATATATTAATTGCTTAAATGAGAATTTGGGCAGGGCACCTCTTCTAACCAATGGGACTGGTGGATATCTTGGTGTCATCTGAGTTTTAAGATACTGGTTAACTCTTTCATTTGATTGTTTTAAGGAAACAGCTGGTTTTATCGTTACTCTAGCACACTTTAATTCCCGGCGTTAGTTACACATTACGGATCATAGCCAAAGGTAGGCAGAAGGCCACACACAGTCAGCACAAGACCACATAGTCAGCACTCATTCAACTGCTTTTACCAAGAGCTCAGTTAAAAACTGTAACAGTACACCATACTCATTACAACACATTGTCAGAATTTAAAGGAAAAATCCATTTTTATCCTGAGAGCTCAGTCTGAGTTTCTCTGTAGAACACACTGAATCCTGTTTGAGATATTATCATTGAATCAGTTTCTTCTTAAAAATTACCTTAAAATATACATCAGTTCCAAGTGAACTTCACTAGCTTGGACAACCTCCACTGTTGCCAACTGAATTTTTACTGGCTCTTCAAGGCACAGGCATATTTCTCTGACCATTATATTCTACTGATTAGAAAAAGCTATTTGTTAAATTGGCAAGTACATCAAAGAGGTTGTTCCTTCCTTTCAGTTACTGTCACAGTAGAGTGGAATAAAGACACCTGAAAGTCTGACAGTACTCAAGGGATGTGTGCAATCACAGTAAGTTCAAGAGATCTCCGCTCTTCCTACTGAAGATCCCATTAGCTGTTGCCATCTGCCAGCTCATCCACTGGAAAGTTGATAAATGATTGCCATCAAGATGAGAAAAATATCACAGGAGACATTAATTCAGTCAAGGTTTAGCAAGATATACTTTACTTCAGAAGAATAACAATGGTATATGTTTCTGGAAGTCTAACTGGAGGGCAGAAGCCAGCCTAGGACAATTCATAATGGCTGTAACCACAGTGTGTCAGTGCTGTACACCACACTGCCACCGCGAGCTGTCCTTGCTGACAACACTCATCAAACTCCACTCCTTTCTCCACTGTCTTTGCAACAGTTTCCAACACCTCCCAGACTTTGGATACCTGGTGCGATGTACTGGAGCAGGGAAGACTCAAATAAGTATTTCTGTAGTCTCAATGTTTTAAGATTGGTATGTTGTGGAAAAGAAGCATCCAGATGCTTCAGCCATATACTTGCACCTGAGAGCATCAGCTGTTAGTTTTGTTTACATCCAGCTTTGAGGCTTCACTGCTCTCACTCAAGATATAATATTACAGCAGAATTAAGAACGTACTTTGAGAAGCCTAATACTGTACTTGGCAGATACCTGACAGGGATCAGCTTGCCTCAGGGTGGATACAGTGGGGTTAGAAAAGACACAGAGAAGGAGTACCAAAATGTCCAAGAAGGATATTTAGAAGAATATACTACAAAGACTAGGACTTAGTCTGGAGAAAAGAACATTGATGAGGGTGATACAATTGGGGTTTATAAAATCATGGAGCTGGTAAACGTAGCATTTGTTACCCACTATTTCCCTCAGCAGAAAAAGAACAATTATTGATATGAGATGATGAGTTTAATGTAGATAAAAGAAAATACTTGTGCTGAAGTATGAGCTTCGCAGATTTTTTTGACGCAAGAGATTTTGAGATAGTATAAAAGCCAATAGACAAATCCATGCACAACAGATTTAAAAGGGATATGAAAGGCAGTAGGCAGACATCAGCATCCCTAGTTGGATGATGGTGGGTACTGGGAGAACTGGAGAGGAGTGCTGACCAGGCTTGTGTCCTTTCCTTAAAAGCAAAGCTTTGCTGCTGCCTGCAGTACAGAGCGCTGTGGTAAACGTACTACAGTTCACTTTGGCTTTTCTCATGTTTTTATGCCAAAGCTACTTGAAAGGCTTGCAAGGCTCTCAACAAGGACAAAGTTCCCTCGCTTTGTTTCAAAAATCCTTGAACGAAGACTTCTTTGCTTAGTGCATTACAAGGGAATAGATCTCTCACAAAAACCACAACAGGATAAATTTGAGCAGTTTGTCTATGGCTGCATATCTGTTTGGGAAATCTGGCTCATCTCTTTGAGCCGAGAACAAGTAGGCTGTTCCAACCGTACTAACAGTTCATCATTTACCACTTCTCTCTTAGATCCTACACTGACCAGAAGGAATTCATGCTCAGCTCTTGGTAGGTGTCCCTGTTTCCAGTGATGTGTCCAGTCTGGAGGTGGCAAACCAGTAGGACAGGGACTGTGCTGGCTCTGTGACAGCTCATCTATGTTTTCTGTATTGTATAAGTAATAGTAGCAATCTTAATTTGTCTCTGGAGAGCTCATTTTGAAACTCGATAAGCTTCATAAAAACAACAACAACAAAACCATGGTAGTCTGCAAGTGTGAAGGGTGAACTGTTCTGGAGAGCTCATCTGAGCAGCTCTGTCCACTCACGGTGCCAGGCTCCCCACTTCACATCCCCTGAATACTACTGAAATCTTCAGTATTTTGTTGGGCAGGACATAGTGCCATTGTACCGTGAGAAAAAATGAGAGACAGTAATTATACCTTTGTCCAACAGCACAGAGGAGCTTTGTTTCAGAAATGAAGATGGAACTATTTCCTGAGGCTGGGTCAACCACGGCTGCCTCCCGGCATTCCCCAGAGGGAGAAGCTTTGCATTTTAAAATTTGTGCAAATACGGAGAAACAGGGACATCCTTTTGCCTGGTTGAATCAGGAGAGAAACATTTCCAAACAACAGCAATACCTGGCTAACCTCTGCCTCACTACAAGTTCATTCCCCAACCACAGCAGCGCAGGCTGCACGCAAAGATCTGGCAGAGGGAGTTTCTGCTTCATCTGCACTGCATTTGCCAAGCAGCCTGTGCTTCTCCATTGGAAATCCTGAGCCCCCAAATGTCTCAGGGAGGAATTGGGAAGCGCCGAGGGAAGCTCCTGCAGGTTTTATTTTGGCACCACATGGTCCGCAGCGCTTGGCAGACGTGAGCCTCGCAGCGTTAGCACCGAGCTGCTGCCGCCCCGCTGCAACGGGGCCTGGGCCGCCTCCGTCTGCGCGTGCCTGCCACGCTGTCCTCCCAAAGCTGGGAGATGCCACTTCTACACTTCTCCGATCACAGATACTTTCCCTGCGTCCCTCAAGAACTGACCATGTTATAGATGCTTCATGAACACCAGGTACTTCTGTTTCGTGTGCACTCTCCGTCCCCGTATCACTAAAATATCAAATCCTTTGCAGCTAGGCAGAGCAAGAACTAAAGCAGAAATCACAGCATCCATTTTTTTCTGAAGGTTTTTAACACTGTATAAAACAGGCCCATCGTTTCTGTGGTAATTTTTCAGATCATCTTGAATGTTCTCATAAAAATTTAATAAAGATAAATGTTTAAATGAGAGCAAGGCACTGTCAGTTTCTCACTGGCACATGAAATCTGTGGTGACTTAGACTCAGCGCTCATTTCTTTACTGAACTTGGCTGAATTATTGGCTTCTTGTGCCTCAAGCACCACAGAAACCAAACAGTATGTGCTGCTGAATCAGACTTAATTACAACACTAGCTTGCTATCTGGCTTTAGGAAAATTAAGAGTCTCTCTGACTCAGTTTACTCATGTTAATAAATGAGCAAATGCCACCTAATCCTTCTCTGAGGGTTAAATTCTCTCAGTGGACTTTATCAGTAGCACACTGAGATCCCACAAAACAACTGCAATTTCTCTAACACAGAAAAATATGATAACCAAAGAATTCTGAAAGCAGAGAAGCTGCAGAAAATACTGGTGCTAATAAATCTACAGCAAAGCAAGGCCATTTTCTTTCTGTATAAGACTGTCACTACCCAGAAGACATTCTAGAAACATCTTTCAAATGAATAATGCGATTCTCTAGTCTCAATTACAGAAAGACCATTCTTACTGGAAAAGTGGAATTGCTGTCAAACGCCACTAAAATTAATTTATCTGTGCATTGGGAAAAACTCTTTGACTTACATTCTCTGGAAAAAACTATTCTTACAAAGGAGAATATTGTATGTTTGCTTCAAGACTGAATAAAGCCTGAACCAGGAGTATAGGTGCAGACTTTGTTTCAAGGACAGGGGAGAAAACATGACTGCCTCAGCAATTTGCAGAAAGAAGATGAAGGTCCCTCTGTGTGCAATATTTTATTTCTAGAGGCTTCTCAAGCTGTGATAAATTTTTATTTAGTCTGATAGGAAAGCATCAGATCCAAAACACTCAGATAATTTCTCTTATTTTCTGCAGAAGAGGAAAGGATTGGGTGTTGAAACACAAGATTTCTGCAGCTCAACAGGAGATATATATGTTCAGACCGCAGCTGACTTTTAAAATCTGAAGTACCTCAGCGGGTTCGGATTTTAGCTGAGTTACTCCAACTCCACATTTTCAGTGAATGAGAACAGAGACGATCCACCATGCTTGAAAAGTGTCAGTGCTTTCATACTCAGCTGCAATCAGCCATACCGGGCACTAGTGTATATGCAAGCTGCTGCTCAGCACTGCTGTGCCAAATTCTGGCCTTTACAAGTATCCAGTCCTGGAAAACATTACATCACCATTAGCAAAACACCCAAGAACAAGGAGCAAAAACTGGTAAGGACCCTAAGCAGAAAGCACAAAGGATAATATGATTAAAAAGCACTTTGACACTATTTCAGTCACTGCAATAAAGTTATTTTTAAATGAATTTTCACAAATAACTTTGTGGAGACTGAAATCTTCATTCAAGATGTCACAGCAGAGACCTGACCTCTGTCCATTTTAGCCTCACCCATGTCTAGCAGCAGCAGGGAGCGTGCCTCAGGCCTGGGGCTGACACCTCCTGGCCCAGAAAGCTCTCGCTGCTGGCTGCGGTACAAACATGGTGCAGCCCAGGATGAAGACACCTGCACATGGGCAGAAGCCTATCTGACTTCAGTGATCTGGGAACAGGGAGACCTCTTTCCAGCTAATTGCAGCCGTGCTCAATGACTTCAGTGTTTCAAAGCACACTGGAAAAAGAACTATAGAAAATAAACTTTGGTAATTTTTTCTAAGTTGTTAATAATATGCAGTGTGTTCATAATGAATTTTGTTTAGATGGTATATGCAGAGAGCAGATGGTAGCGTTCATGTGTTTAGTAAAAATACTAGACCAAGATGAATATAGTTGTTAGAGACTTTAAATTAAGAACTAGGAAATTTTGATAAACAACTTAATTACCCTGCTCTAAATACAGCTAAATCTTTTAGGGAAATAAATAATAATAATAAAAATTACCAGCTACAAAGATACTGTATTTCAAACCCAGCCCTTTACATTGTGGAAGTAATGCATCCATACCCAACTCTCAGTCTCACGAACATTAATATAATTATCTTACTGATGTCCTGGACAAAACATAATAAACAATCATTAACTGAAGGGAAAAGACCAAGTAAATGTACTTCATGAGAGGCTTGAAGGAAAATTCACAAAAGATAAACCAAGATGCACAGTGTCTTCCACATGTGTGCATTCAGGAATGCTATTCAAACTTAGAGAATCTGCCAGCTTTAAAATTTGAATCTTGAAATTAAGAAAAAATGGACGCTTAGAACCATACACATAGCTCTCTTCTGCTTCAACAGAGCTTGAAAACTGTTTTTTTAAAGTTTACTGACTTACATTGATTGCTCGAGTGTTAAAACTACATCTGCATGTGCCAGTGGGATTTGTTCATACCTTCGGACCTACAAAGGTCTAAGAGCAGAATGAGAGGCTAAGCGTGGTATGTAAACAAGCCATGATTCCTGGTGCTTTGTATATAAGAGTGAGACGGGATGAGAGGAGAGAAGGGAAAACATACCCAGACACAATAGAAGACGCAGACACTCAGAGAATTCAGTTTAAATTCATCCGAATAGCTTTTTGACTTGAATTTCACTTCTTTCATGCTTAAGAAAGTGAGAACTACAATAAGAAGTTTTCCTGAAGTTGTGGCATCCAGCTATATAATAAGGTATAAACTGATGCTACAGTGGCATCTGTACCAGCATCTCCTTTCTCCATTTGAGACCTTTATTTCCCTGTCATAAAATCAGAATTGCACAGTAGACTGAAATACTCCCGGGCCAGGAGTTCCACCATGTAAATCTCAATTCTACTAGAAAATGAAGCTAGGAAACAACAATGAAGTACTTCACAATTTCTCTGTAATAAATTGACAAACCATAAATGCGAAGGTGAAATAGGAAGAATTTTGTGTAATTAACCAAGGAAACATGATGCCATGAGTTTGGGTACGCAGCAAATACACACAGTAACAAGTTTAGTAGGAAAAATTCTCTCATTAAATTCTATTCATAATAGTGTATTTTAGAGCCTTTCTTTGTAAAGCAACCCAATATTTGCTCCACTAAGATTTTTAAAAGAAAAAGTTTTATACGTGCTGCAAATCTTAAAGCAAGTCAGGAATGCTAGCATGGCATCTTCTGCTAACTGCACCATGCATGACTTCATGGACACCTCAGTGGTCACTGCAAACACAGCTGCTCTGCTTTGTGAAGGGAATACTTAGATATCAAATAATTAGAGATGCTGCAAGCTGAGTGAAGAATGACGTGAACATTAAAAAATAAATTTAATCTAAAATCTTTTGCAGGAAGGATTATGGAAAACAGCACTGGGAATCACCCTACTGCCACTTCAGCAATGAAACCATTTGAAACTGAGTTCCTAATTGATTGCACTGACATAAAGACACATGCAGTCAGCTTACACACTGATAGCTGTACACAGTAGTCTGAAGTTCTTCAGCTGATCCAGGTGGTACTGTTTCCTTATTTATGCTCTTTCTGGCCATGGATGTAATGGCTAAGCCTCAATATGGAAAAGATGCAGATGACGCTCATTGGCAAGGTCAAACAACTACAAGAGCTGGCAGGGTGTACGCAAGATCCATCTGCTTAGGCATATATACAAATTATTTGGCAAAACATGGATAATATCACAGTAATTCTGGATCAGACTGCTTTTAGCTTGCTGGGTGGAAGTAGAAGGATTTTCATCATCTGTTGTTTGCAAAGAGGTTATGACTTCCCTTTCTGAGTGCAGACCTTGCTACAGACATCCATCCCCTGGATGTCTCTAGGTTAGGATACTCACAGTGGTCGTGAGGTCGCTACTCCTCTTTAGTCAACTGTCTCAACAGGGTAATAAAAAAGCACCTTCTGAGGATTGCTGTCTACAAGCCAATTAATTTAACTAGAAAAATTAGTACATTTTAACCATTTCCACTTTTGAAAAAGAAGTTTTACAATGAACTTGAATTTAGACAATTCTGTTTTTTTAGTTCAGTATTATTTTTATACAGCTGAACGTATACATTGACACAGAAATATGACCAAAAATCCAACCACTGCCCACAAGCATTGTGAAAAATACTATTTGCTAAATGGCACTGAAGTTAGATTGTAGAAGAAGATATACTGATATTGCTTTGTTGCTGCACCTCTCCCCAGTACCATTCGGCTGATTTAACTGCCTCTGAAAACTACCACAGCATTAGTGTCTGAAGTAAAAATACAGATAACAATTATTTATGCCCCATCATCCTCAGCACTGTATTGTTATCTTCTATGCCAGTCTAGCTCCATCTGGCACCTGATTAAACAATAATTGGGCATGGCAGCAGCACTTCTTAGTGACTTCCTTGTCCTTTGTTAATAAATCACAATTGTCAATTCATGGCAAATTAGGCGAACTCTGCTCTCTTAAGCCTCATTTTATTTAAATCAGGAAGATTTATGATTCTCCAGTGTGTAATACACCTTCCATTACCTCAGTAGCAAGTAATCAAGAATATGCCTGTCAAAGTCAAAGTGCAAGGATGCCTCACATTATTTTTTAAAAACTCTGATTCTTCTCAGAAAACTACAAATTTTAATTCTCAGTGGACATCTGAGGCTTATCTTGCAATGACATTCATTATGGTGTAAATTCTGACCCTCTCCTAACCCTCTTCTAACACTGACATTTGGGTTTCAATGGTCTTTTGGTCTTTCAATCAATGACAAAAGATACATCATTAATCTATCACAGTCAATTCACATAGCTGAACCTAGTTCAGAGGTGTAAAACTGGATGGGGCAGGTGCTCCAGAGCTTCCAAGGTTTCTAGATCTGATGCAGATCACTGGGTGAATGTGCTGGGAGACGAAGAAGAGAATTACCGACATGGAAAATTTCTGCCCAGGGTTGCGCCCCGTACATAAAATCCAACTAAAAATATTTGATGTAAAAAAAGATTTTATATTTATTCTCTAATTTAGCCAACATTCATGAAAGAGAACAATGTTTTGAGTACCCTTTAGAACACTGAAGGGCCCATTTCCTTTAAAACACATTGCGGTGACAACAAAATCTTTCCTCTCAGGCTACCAAAAGCCAGTGGCTCTTTTTTAATGTGAACACTGTAGAGAGAGTTATGAAGAGCAGACATTTGTATAGAAAATACAATACATATTAATAAGAAATAGGAAATTAAAGAAAATATAGTAGTCATATTTTAAAATTATTACTCAAGGCAATGAACCTATGCTTAGCACTTAAGCAACCGAACACAGCTCACAGGAGAGACGAGGGGCACACCACATGCAATGAAAGCTACTGTGAGGCAGGGCCTACGTGATTAGAAAACCTCTCCAAACCACTCAGTAGATTTCTGAAACAAATAAAGATGCTGGAAGAGCCATAGTCCTTCGGAAGAAGCCTTTGCTGGTGTTTCCCCAGCTGTTCAGGATGCAGCGTTTTGTGTGGGACAATTCTGTAGTGGTATTTCAGCACGAGATCTTTCATTCGTGTAATCCATTTTGCTTGTGAAAGCTGTGTGAAGCTTCGTCTACAAGGACTGCCCATTTCCAGATATGAGCAATCCTTTCTGGCAAAAACCAAGACTAATTTGACAGTGGACTGAACTAAGACAGGTAGCAGACGGAAGGCAGCGATGTTTCAGATGCAAACAAACATGCAAATGAGTTTTTCAGATTACTAAAGAAATCAAACACACCCAGCATAATAACATGCATTTCAGAGGCTCTCAGAATCTCGGGGCGGGGACTCCCAGACTGTGGAGGACAACTTTGGGACAACTTAACCAGCAGTGCATGTGCACTTACCCCTACACAGTAATCACTCTCTAGCTAGCCTGGTATTTGTATCATTCCCATTAACAGGAGAGAGTTTACTCTTACACTATAAAGAAAGTTGTCTTTTCATCTTAGCCTGCTTACAGGAACTTCACCAATTCCATCATCCCCAAAGGACAGGGGAAAACGACGCAATCAGCCTCCTAGAGCAACCTCTGCTCATGTTCCCAGACAACAAAAGAAATCCAAAGGCTGTATCCTTAGTACAGCCAATCTCGAGAAAGCCTCAAGGATGACAGGTGACAGACAATCACAGGGAAGTCTAACAGTAAGGATTTTCAGCTGTGATCAATTATCAGGCTTCAGCTGATTCAATTATGTGGAAGAATTTTGGGACGCTGAAAATGAAAAGCTGGTTAAAGAGAACTTGATTAAGCAAAGTTATAGGAACTAGTAATCACCTGAAAGACAGGCAAACCACAGAGAAAGAAAAATTGTTATTTAGTGTAACAGGACCAGGCAAACATACAAATAAGAGCCTGAAATTTAGACTAAAAGCCAATAAAAACTTCTGTACCCTGGGAAAAGAATAATTGTGAGCCTGGTCTCCTACGATGTTTTGTACTAGATCAAAAGAACAGGAGTGAAAACATTGACAAAAGAGTGAAGATGGTGGTGCCCACTGGTGGGTCTGGCTTATGGTTCAACTCAACTTCGCTGCTTAGCCCCTTCTGATGTAGCCCTGAACAAACAGCAAATGCCTGAAGCTGCTCAACATCTGCTTTCTTGCTGCCCTAACACAAATGGAAATACTTCTTTAGAGTTGGATTTATTATTAAGAGCCCTCATTAGGGCATGCCAGAATTCATTATTACATTTTTACAGGGTTTGCGGTGAGTGTATGCATGCCTCACCACCTTCAGCCAGCAACCGTGGCAGGAATCCCTCCTTAAGCCTTTCATTTCTGTACTCTTCTGGATGTATATCTCCATTTTCTTTAAACCTACTATAACAGAAGGGGCAAAAAGAAGCACAAGTCTGACTGATGCACAGTTAGTTTTACGGAATAAGCACACAAAAATACTTTGATTTCTGCTTTTCTTTTTGTTTTTTTTCTTCCCTGGGAACATTATATGAAATTATAGCCACCCACAGCTGACACTGGTCCTTGCCCTAAAAATCCATACATAAATACAGGCCTACTCATTTTACACGGCCACCCATTGCCTCACATCCCTAAGGGCTTCCTGCATTATTTTACCAAGAGTGAAAAATGCTTCTTCAACATCCATTAATAAGTATTTTAAGTATGCTTAGAACAAACAAACGAGAAGTAAAACACCTCAGATCACACAAACACACGCTCCAGGAGAAATTATCACAATGAGAGTTCAAGGCAGAATCACCTCACACAAACAATATTTTGCTGCGTTGATTTTTTTAAATGAAAACTTGGCGCCAAGCTTTCATTCCAAAGTCTGTCCTCCCAGCCCTGACACTGGGAAAGGCAAGAGGCTGAGGCTGAGTAACACGTGAAGGCCAACCAGTATCAGCCTAACAAACCAGAGCTGACAGGGACTCTCGCACAGCTGGCATGCAGCAGTAGCCAAACCCTACACTTGGTTAGTTTTGGGTCCAGAGGAGAGCCATGAAGATATCAGAGGGCTGGAGCATCTCTTTTATGAAGACAGATTGAGGGAATTGGGCTTGTTTAGCTTGGAGAAGAGAAGGCTGCGAGGAGACCTCATTGTGGCCTTCCAGTACTTGAGGGGAGCTCACAAGCAGGAGGGGGACTGACTTTTTACACAGGTAGACAGTGGGAGGACAAAGGGGAATGGATTTAAACCGAAAGAGGGGAGATTTAGGTTAGATGTTAGGAAGAAATTCTTTACTCAGAAGGTGGTGAGGACTTGGTACAGCAGCCCAGAGAGCTGTGGGTGCCCCATCCCTGGAAGTGCTCAAGGCCAGGCTGGATGGGGCCCTGGGCAGCCTGATCTGGTGGGGGGCACCCAGCCCATAGCAGGGGGTTGGAACCAGATGATCTTTAAGGTCCCTTCCAACCTAAGCCATTCTATGATTCATATAGCCCCAACCAAATCAGCATAACTGAGAAACTGGCCCATTGGAAAAAACTTGCACTGCCTCAGTCTTTAAGTGTAAGAGCTGTCCAGAACAGCTGGACATGAGATAACACCATGATATCTACATTTTAAAACCTGTTCTATGCTAATATTACTAAAACCTGTTCTATGCTAATATTACTAAACCCATTATCCTTTGGCACATAATGCTATAGTACATCAACAGGGTAAAGTGCAAGTACAGCAAGCTTTGTTTGCCCATGCTCCAAGCAAATGCAGGGCCATGTGCACCCTCGTGAGAGAAGGGTATGGTCAGTGCAGCACTGAGCCCATGCTGGTAGTATGGGGTCTGTACTGATGTAACTGCCTGCCAACCCCATGCTGAGCGGTCACAGCTTCTGCTTGGCCACATCTGTCTGCAGGCACATTAGTTGTATCTGTGTACGACATGTCACAGACATGAACCTCACAGATCCCACAGACACTCCTCTTCTCTGAGAATTTCAATTTCTAACCCTGTTTTCAGGGACAAAAACTTGGCACAGGGGATTGGGGGGAAGAAGAGCCAAATTTGAGGAGAAATTTGGAGCCAGCTTCCTCACTGAGTATCGTTCTGGCTTCGCTGTGGTGCCTCCCACCACAAAAGTCTGGCTGCAAAATACACCGTCTTTCCAAAGCCCAAGAGCTTTACCCAGGATTTTTCCAATTGTATCTGTCATTCTGGATGACTGGAGAAATTGTTTGAGCCCTCAGGATACAGCAGTGCTGCTAGGGAAGTCAGGACACTGGCTGAACTCACCAAGGCAGTGAGCAGAGCCAGATAAAATGTACGGAGCAACTCTACCGCAGACACATCAGCACCTGTTGCCCAAAGTGGGGACCATGTGCAATACTGATTTTACCTATCTCCACTTTCCATTTCAGACAGCCGTCAGCAATACCAGAACCCAGAGATAACAAAAATCTCTGCATCCCAGCAGCTCAGGCTCCCATTTATCTGAGAAACCAAAGAGGCCGCAGCAGTGCCTGGGCAGGCAATGCATGTCACATCCCAGGTTGGCAATGCTCTTTCATTTCAGATAAAACACAGATGTATTTTTAAATCCCTTTCCCCAGTTCTACAAACAACTCTATTTTAAAGAACGAAAACATTTCTCCTTCATTTGTTCTTACCTAAGTTTTAAGGAAAAAAGTATGAAAGACACAAAAACCAGCCCCTCCACCAAAAAATTTAGAAAAAAAAACCACAAGAAACCCAAAGGGCATTTTCTGAACACAGTGGCAAAACACAGCATTTGTTTCGCTCACCTTAGTTTTTATGATAGCTATTCAAGTAAATCCTCTCTCAATGGCTTATTGATTGCACGTTTGATTACTCTGTTGAATTCTGACACCCATAGACTTGATGTTACAATACCAGTGGAGTTACAGAAAAGCCACATGCTGTAGGATGGATGAATTAGCAGGGAGCTGTTACCTGCTCGCCAGCCACCAGCTGCACACGTACACACTTGTAGGCAGGTGGCCAGCAGCATTCCAACCAGAAGACAGCATCATTTCTCTACTTGTAATCATAGTATGCAATCTAAACCACACACATTATTTAAATAATCTTTCAAAGAATGCAATGGAGAAAGAAAGGAAAAAAACAAAACAAAACTGGATAATTACACCTACGTCTGTGTTTAATCTGAAAACACAAGTTCCATAACATTAACAGACATTTCCTGCCCGCGCTGTGCACCTGGGGCTCCCGGTGGCACAGCCTGCGGCCACCTCAGGTGGCACTCCCCCCACCTCCCACTTGCTATGTGCTTTGTCCCCAGAGAACCCCAGAAGCACTGTTTCCACCATGGCTTATCTACAGCAAACACATTCATCACTCATTTTAAGGAAAGAGCAGCAGCCAAGCTAGCTGTCAGCACCTAGCCACCCCCATTCCTGAGCGAGCAAACTATTACTCCTCTCCTCATCAAACACAACCACCTGGCCCGCTGGCCTCGCAGCTCAGGTGGTCCTTCCGTTATCTCACTTTGAAGTTTACTCAAACCCATCACAGGTAGCGTTACACAGTGCTAAAAGCCCCATAAAGTACGCATTCAATAGGAAAAATGTTTTTGTGATCACAAAAAGTAAGAGATTGGACCATCTTCAATGTAATAGTAAAAAATAGGACTATACAGTTTTGCTATTGCAGTAACTGGTGCTGATCCCATCAGGCACTAGTTTGGCATCTGGTCACTTATGCAGCTTTCTGCTAGCTGGCCAACTGTTTTTTTTCTGGAAGCTTGCATGAGCATAGGAACCCCAGAGAACGGTCTGTAGCTGTCTATCCCTTTCCAGGGAACATTATAAACCCTTCATCTTATTTGAATGAGCTTACATTTGGTGGGGGGGGGGGNTATACTCCTCCACACAGGATTTTTAAAAAATCTACATCAAACAAGAAAAAACAAATGCTGAGAGGGCAGATTTAGGGCAATTTATCAAGGTCTGGGAAATGGCTTCCAGATGGAGAGAGTTGTTTGCTGTTGGCTGGTGAGAAGGAAGCAAGGTATTGTTATTGAATTAGCATGAATCTCTGGTGGAGAACTGCGTGGTAGATAGAGTGCTCCTTTCATATGGTTTGCATTTGGACCTGTCAAATTTCATTTTTACTCAAAAACCTGTGGTAAAGACAAAGAGTTTGGTTTTGCTTATTACATTTCCCCGATTCTCCCTATGTTGTTATCCAGACACTATTTTTAAGCTCTGTGCTAAGTGCCATGCCTGGGTCTGTTTGCTCTATGCCATGCTTGGGTGACAGCTTGGTGCTTACAAGCACGCAAGTGGTTTTGGGTTTTGCATTCATGCACTGAATGTCACCTAGGAAAGTGTGTGAGAGAGGAGAAAAGCTGGGTGCTCTATGAGATGCTTCAACTGAGTTCAAGAGTTTATTAAAACCTTTCTAAGTAAAATGATGTACTGAGGTCTAACGGACCTTAGAAAGTGACTACTAATAAAAATAGAGGATTATTCTTGATTATTCTTTGTTAATAAATCCTTCCTTTATATGCATGTCTTCTACTAATATAAATCCATGTATACTAGTGGATTTGCTAATATAGAAATATGTAAAACAGAAAAAATAAGGGCAAAAAAAGACATTTTAATAACCAACATAATTCTACTATGAATAACCTGAATATTTCTTCCAGCATGTGTGCACTGTAGGTTTGAGATATACAAAGATTTATGTCTTTTCCTATTAGTTTAGAAAACTTTTACTTTAGAAGTTATCCTAACAGTCGCCTAGTCCTATATGAAGAATTCAACCTAGATTACGTTAAACATCAAATTAAAATGACCAGTAGTCTATTAACCTCAGGAGATTAATAGACACAGGTTTCCCATCATAAGGACAATTCAATTGTTACTGAGAAGTTAGCTTTAGTTGAATCAATTTTTGACAATGTAGTTCTTTTAACATCCTAGAAAAGCTACAGGTTGATATGCTAATAGGTAGAAGGATTTTTAATGAGAGGAAATTATCTATGGCTTTTTCAATTTAAGGGAATTTATATATTCTTGGGTACTAGGTATGGGGGCACAAGGATGAAGCAGAAATCAACTTTACATCTTCCCGCTTTGAATGTTTCAGGGACCCATCACAATAACTACCATCAGGGAGGTACTCTAAGTAAATACAGAAGGGAAACGTGATATCATCAGCTCCAACTAATTCCTAAATCCTACTTGGAATGTAAGACATGATATTTGTGCTTACTTTCCACATGTATGTCTGGCTATGAACTTTTTTTCTATAGTTCTCTTTACTCTGTTTTATGAACATCTGTTTTAAGTGACCAAGACTCTGTAAGAAATATCCAAAGAGGCAAATAAAATCACAGTTTACAGGATGCAACCTACTTCTCTGCCCACAACATCCTATCCCCCAGCCTGTGAACAGATCATATACCTCATTTATTACTTAACATCTAATCCCTTAGCTACTGACTACTGAGCTAGGTTTCCAGAGATATCAACCCTGAAAAAAAGTCTCAGTAGCCTTATGCTGTCATGGCGCAGTGTTAACAGAGGGACTTATACATCACTACTGAAGAAATTCCATTAGTCAATGGCATAGTCTTCCAATTTTTCTATCTGTTACCTAGAAGCTAACACTGCAAGCTCACAACACTTAGCATCTACAGAATTTCACATCTTCACATCGCTCTACAGACAGAAGTCAGAGAAAGCTGAGCTTGTAGTTATGTGTCTGATCAATTATCACTTTTCTGCTAATCAGGCTGTGTGAGACGGATGCAAGCTAGCAGATAGGTTGCCCATTTTGTCCCTGTGGATGAAAGTGGTCCTTGTTTCTCACCTGAACCACCTTCCCCTTAGCATGACAGCCTGTGAAATGGTAACCTTGGTGTTGGTGAAATTAAAGAAATGAAAAGAAAGATAAAATCAACTCGCCATTTCATGTGGATGTCTACATCACAGAACCAGAGAATGCCCAGGATTGGAAGCAACCTCTGGAGATCATCTAGTCCTGCTCAAAGCAAGGTCAGCTAGAGCAGATGATTGCTCAGGGTGCATCTGCACAGCCATGGCACAAAGAGAAAGAAATGCCTTTCCTATTACACAGGAAAAAAATTTGCAGTGGAGCACAGTTGAAAGGTCACCCACAATCTGCTTGAGTAAGGGATCTGTTGAGCTCAGTTGCCTGTAAAATTGACTTCTCATGGTATCACAATTAGAAAGCAGAAGGGATGAAGAATACTTTATTGCTTTTCACGTAGTTCATTTGTAGTCATACCTTGAAGCCAAAAGGGCAAGTGCATTGATAAAACTCCACTGGATCATTGCTGCATGTCCCATTGTTCTTACATGGATTGGAGAGGCAGGGGTTACACTTGGACACAACACTGATATCCACCGGCTCTGGAAAGGCAAAACACAGCGTATTAATAGAAAACTGGATTACCAAATTAATACTTCCCATGCTCACATTTTTTCCTAATGAAGTATTCACCCCGTGTTGGTACAAATGCACATGCTGTGGGTGCAACATTACACAACAGCACGAGGGATTCCCAGGGATTATGGAGATTTTAAGTACTTAAATCAAGTGCTGGGCAAGTCTCAATATTGCTTATATTCTCCTGCACATGCAAACATCAGCTCTGAAAAAACATGCTGGGAATCTCCAGAGAATGGGCTTATATATGTATGGCTTTCAGCAATTTTTCCTTCTCTCAGTGCTGGAAATTCTGCAACAGCAACCCCTAGGGAACCATAACATGACATTTCTATGGCTGGTAACAAGAATGAAAGTGC
The DNA here is from genome assembly GCA_013396635.1 of Penelope pileata. Lineage (NCBI taxonomy): Eukaryota > Metazoa > Chordata > Aves > Galliformes > Cracidae > Penelope > Penelope pileata. Next base: position 2,760,409 of record WBMW01005527.1, read on the forward strand.
AGATGCAACAGTAGAAATGAAAAACATGCGTAAGAAAGATTTAGTTAGAGGCTTATGGGACTGTTTAGGTGCAAAGTGTTCTACCATCCTTGGTTTTAACAGAGTTTAAAACTTATTTTCCTCCTGTTCCACCCAGAAGAAAGATGACCAACATTCAGATATCTTGTCAAAATGCAACAAAGGTAAATACACAAATACGTCAATTGATGCAGGTAAATATGCATGTCTACATTTAAAACATTTAATAAACCACATTTTTGAGTATGATTTTTCCAGAGAAGTAGTGATATTTGTGGGCAAGCAGGGAGCTGAGCACAGACCAAAACATTACCAAGTAATTTGGGGTACCAAATCAACCAATATTTTATCGTTGAGATGTTTCAGAAAGCTAATTCAGACAGCTACATTTATGGTTAAGAGAATGGTGATTTTGAAGTGGCTAAATTTCAAATATTAATGAGCTAAGAGCTTTTACACATAAAAAATGAAACTTAACACTCTAAAGGGGCTTACATTATATCAGGCTGTAAAAAACCTAGAATAACTTTATCTCATTTTTAAGGTAATATACTTCAATATATCTTAAAATGGGTCCTGTGCTTATCAGAAGTGGGCACAGGCCTTCTGCAACTGAATAAGTGATAAGCAGGAGTAAATTGTGATACATCCTGAAAGTGAAGAAAAGAAGCTTATATCTGATGTTAGAGAGCAGGTGGAGATGTAGAGGGCTATAAAAATCAAAGACGAAAAGATCTCTTTCAGTCAAGAGTTTGCTTTGGGCTGTCCTCTATGAGATATAAACCCTCATCATCAACTTTGAATACTTGCACGGCACCAACAGGGGGTTCAGAACATCACAGAAACTAGTATGAAGGAGTCCCAGCTGAAAAAGCACCTGCAACACAAAGGCCATGTCCTGACCTTATACTGATGGCAGCGTTAACACGGCCAGTAAAGGCAGCACAGTTGATTGCAGAGTGAAACACAAAATAATGATGAAAAATGCAGCAGTAACAAATGCAAAAAGTGAAATAAAAGACTGTTCCTTTCCTCTTCTATCTTTGGGTTTTATGTGTAATTAACTACGACACATTTTTAACTTGGAGTTAGAAAGGAAGAGGAAGTAGCATTTGGATTTCTGGCACTGATGGGGGTGGAGTGCAACACATCCGAGCTGCTTTTCTTGTGCTCCTCCCAGAACACACAAAGGTGGCTGCTTGGGGAGCTCAGGAGAGACAGCAGTGTTGTTCTTCTACTTGATTTTGAGGTCCCTAAGCCTGAATTCGTTATTTATTTTATAATACACAAACATACATTTTCCATTTATTCCTATGGCATAGATCAAAGCTAATCAATGTAGGAGCTAATAAGAACACTGTTAGTTCCTAGCACTTAAGTAGTTCATTAGTTTGCCCTTAGGGACTTGATTTAGAAATTCGTACAGCAAAATGCCCTCAGCGTAGCACGTTCCTTTACTGCATAACTAAGAGGGTGATTTAATAAAAAGCAGAGCTGCAATTGTATGACTTGCACATTACATGCTTTTATTTTCTTGGCTCTGCTGAGACATAACCTTCTGCTCAGTCACACACTAAAAACATAATTTTAATGAGAGTTAGTTAAACTTTTTTTTTTTTAATTTAAAAGTTACTGGAGGCCAGGGGATATCTGTGCACAACCCTTACACAAGTATCTCGAGGTCCCAAGCTCAGTGGGTTGACACCTGCACCAATGACCCAGGTGCTTTTGAGGCAGGTGACACTTCAGCCCACCCTGAGCTCCATGTGAGCAATGCTGGAGAACGAACTGAATCTACACAGTCGGAAGTACGGACATATCTTTGGACAGTGTGTCATCCTGCAGATAGTGTCACTCTGCTGCCACAGGCTCACATCACAGCTACAACTCTGGGGACAGGGCCACGCAGCTGCAGCACAAACTGAGGCTGCACCATCCCTGCCATAGGCCACGCGACTGGCTCCAGCCCGAGGGCGAACTTGTGCTTGGCACTGTAATAAATTACGTCACTTTACAAATCAAGAACATCACTGAAGTCCAGATGAAACAGCGCGTGGAGTAAAATCTTAAATGTGCATATAGGAAATAAGTCCAGTTACTATTAGATTACAGAATCATGTGTTATATTTCAAAATACATACGTTGTGATGAGAAAGGGTGAATTTTACTAGGGTCTGGAGCTTCCTGGAGTATACTGACGCTCATTCAGACCATCAACAACTTCTGCTTGCCCAAAGACTGCCTCTGAATCAACTTTTTTCTCCTCTTCTATTCAGATAAAGCCTGTGATGGAGACAGCTAGGCCAGTAGAAAGCCCACCAGCTTTCCAGTGGACCTAACTAATATTTATGTAAAAACCACACAGCTGTTTTTAGCAGTCAGAATCACAAGCTTACTTATCTCTTGCTTGTTTAGTTCAGAGAGAAAGTGAGTTAACTGCACTTTGTGGAAGAACACTTCAAGGTGCAACTTGATGCATTTTGCAAAGTGCAGTCTGATGGTTCAGAAAGTGAAAGCCAAACTCAACTCCTCCCAAACTCACATTAACATCAAAATAGCTTGCAAGAGTATAAAAACAAAATGCTGTATACTAGGAAAAGCAATAGGAAAGTACACTCCTCGAGCTTGCACCTACCTTTGCACTGGAAGTGGTGAGTTGGTGTTGTGAGCAGCAGCCTGTCCACCATGGCTTCAGGCCCGCTGCAGCGGGCTATTCCTGGCTCTTTGTAGCCTGCCTTCACCCATTCGGAAAGCCAACGGAGGTTGCAATCACAGTGTAAAGGATTGGTCCCCAGAGCCCTAGTAGTATGAAAAAAATTAACAGCAGTTACTTTGGCTTGCAAGCAAAAACATCTTTGATCTCCATGAAGTACATTTTACTTTTGTACAGGAATGCTTTATTTCAAAATGTGTGAAAGAAATCTTCTAAATACTCAGAAAGTCTTCTAGAATTATCTCCTCCTATATTCCTCCTCCTTTCCTTTCTTTCCATCATTAGTTACAGAGATTGTGTAAGTAGTGAACAACAAATCACTTTTTCAAACAATAAATCACTTTTTGAAAAACTTGTGCTTGAGCAATGTTGACAGACATATCTTCTTTCACAGAATTTTCCAGGTTGGTTTCTTTTATTTGAGTCTTCGGCCTTCATGAGCCAGTGAATTGTGCTATTTACTTTGGATCTGATGACTCAATGGATGAACTATGCGCACACAGGATACCTCTATTTTCAAAACAGCAACCTGGTGTCTGTGAAGCTTGTTTACGCTTTGAAAACATACGTGCAGGTTAACCCATCCCTTGAGTGATGTCACATGGTGGAAGTACATTCAAATAATGCAATTACAATTCACAGAACTTCTTCATTATGAATGGAGATCTATCCAAAAGGAAAAAAAACAAAAACAAACCCAACACAAAAACCTTTTTACCTTAAATTTAGGTGCTGTCTTGACTCATTTATACTATTTTTTTTCTCATTAAAAAGTTCCATTTCAGGCAATGAGTCAATTATAAACAAAGGTCAGACTTCAGAAAAGTCGTTCTACTAACTATTAATTTTTGGAAGTGTGAAGAAATGCATACTGGAACTCTGCATTTATTTTGTTGTAAAGCTTTAGCTGTGCAACACCTGAACTGCAATAGGAAAAAAAATTAGCTAAATAGTTACAGATCAGCATGGGCAGGAGATACTAAAGAAACCAATAATTCAAATTTGGTTTTAGGCCTTACTATTACTACATATGTTAAAAACTATCTTTAAGATGGTATTTTGAACATAATCTTCTTTCAAATAAAAATATCAGATAGGATATTATGATAGAAACCTCAGTAAATTTGTTGATACATTTCTACTGGAGTGACTAATGAACCCACTGTGCCCTAGACAGATTCATAATGAGGGTTCATAGGTTCAAACCCTGTCTAGGACTCATTCATCAAAATTAAATGTGTGCTGCAGCACAGTATTAAAAAATACCTATCCATTCCTTCTGCAAATCCATTCCTTACAATGGGAAAAAAAAAAAAAATACTCAGTTGACTTTTTGACCCTGTAACTGTGATCAACTGGCTCACTTGTCCAAGGTCAAACAAAATGCAGCACAAAACAAAATTTGGACCTAGAAATTAACTTCAGCATTGAGCAACTGCAATATATAAAACAGGAGCGGGAGGACAACCGAAGGCCAGTTATCCATGTTAATTAATCTTCATAAAGTACGTTGGAAATAAAGTTGTCCCATAGTCACTGGAACTGATTGCCAATAACATTGTTGTACAACTACAGAAATTATCAAATGTATCTTTCTGCTCTTTCATTTTTTTGTTTTTCCATGTCTCAGATCTATTGTGAATTATTGTGTTTTCATTCCTGTGTTCTGATGTATGCACTCTATTTCTTTGCCCATTATAGCAAAGTATTTCAAGAAGGTAAAAATATCTTGTGCCGTAATAAAATACGCCAAGCAGCATTTTCTAAACACAGTGCAAATATCTGTTCAGCCAAATTTTTTTTTTGGAGGCAAATTAGAACAAGGTCAATTAAAATCAGAGGGCTGGAGCACCTCTCTTATGAAGGCAGGCTGAGGGAGTTGGGCTCGTTTAGCTTGGAGAAGGCTGCCTCATTGCAGCCTTCTAGTACTTGAGGGAAGCTTATAAACAGGAAGGAGACCGACTTTTTACATGAGCAGATAGTGAAAGGATAAAGGGGAATGGTCTTAAACTAAAAGAGGGGAGATTTAGGTTAGATGTTAGGAAGAAATTCTTTACTCAGAGGGTGGTGAGGCCCTGGCATAGCAGCCCAGAGAGCTGTGGGTGCCCCATCCCTGGGGGTGCTCAAGGCCAGGCTGGATGGGGCCCTGGGCAGCCTGANGTTGGAACTGAATGATCTTTAAGGCCTCTTCCAACCCCAGCCATTCTATGATTCTATGAAAATAACTCTAGCCAAGATAATGTGAACCTTTGAGTAAAGGCAATATGATTGAACAGGATTAGGAATCTGAGCTGTTTATCAATAACATGTCTGAGAAAAATACACAACATCCATTAACAAGAGTTTCTTTGTGGAGTCCCTGGAGCACAGGAGGGTCAGTTTGCGAGTGGGCAGTATTTGGCAAACCAAACTGGTTACAGAGTTGTGTATATCACTGAACGGACAGTGATGAGCTTACGTGGGAACTGCCCTAACTGAGAAGTTCTCAGTTCTGTCCCAGCAGATTTTGAGTTCTTTTTAGATATTAACACACATGACCCTTCACTAGTGCTTTAACATTTTTATCACGACCTTGGACTAAACAAATTAGTAGAGTCATGGCTTAAACAGACATTTATGTGATTCAAGTAAATAAAGTAGTAAATACAAAACAGAAACAGTGTATGTATATCACATATAAACCTCTATCTGCCTTTAGTGAGGTTTATCTGTTACAGTGTGCCAGCTACATTCAGACAGTATATTTACAATGTAAAGGAAATTCAGTGTTTATTGTCTCCTAAGCTTTAAACAACACTGGAAAAAATGAGTAAAGTATCTAGATGTCAGTTTTGTTCTTCCAAATGCAAACCATTTAAAATCTATTACAAAAGACTAACTAAAACCATGACTTTTGATTCTGCTAGAAAAATATCCTGCTCAGTACCTTGGTAGTCAGCTTCCTCTGACCCAAATATCTATTGCACCCCCTGCCATACAGCTTGTAAATTTAACATTTCTTGTTCTCCCTGAGTTACGAGTTTGATGAGTAGCAACCTCTTGTACTATTTTAAAAATTACTCCAAGCATATGCTTTCTCCTCGAAGATCTATATATCAGGAGAACTCCAAAAGAATTTATTTTCAATTATGTATGGCTTTGTTTGAACAAGCACAGCTTTTTCTGGCTTGTGAAAAGCTTAAAAACTAGTAAGATCATTGTGGTTGCTGAAAGTTTGAGATGATCACATTGCATCCTCTTTAAGAAACTGGAGAGCACAATTGTACTGTAAAATCAAATTGTTCAGCTGTGCAAATTACACCCCAGACAGGTCTTATTTATTTTATGGATCCTATTTATTACTGTTCATTTATGCTTTGTGTATTTTACATTTCTGGCAGCACATACATCTAAACAGATAGACTGCAGTGATTGTATTGGGCCAAAGAGGTTTTTATCACTCCCAAAGGTGAACGGTTTACCCAGGAAAATTGTGTCTGCACTTCATTTAAAGTGAACCCCGAGGAAAATCCAAACAAATGGGGCACGATACGTTTATCTCTTGCATTCTAAAAATACTCTCAGAAGCCAGATTCCTGGTATGGAAGGTGTCACTGCACTTCCAAAAGGAGATACAGGGTTTTGGCTCTGTCAGATTTTCACTCCAAAACAACATAACTATGCTGGGAACTTGATGAAATGCATTTTGTGGAAGACAAATGTTTTCTTTGACTAAGATACCAAGGTTTAAGCTTGAAACTGAGAGAAGGTTATTTCTCAGTTGTAGTTGAAATTGCCTAAGTCGCTCGTAAATGATTTCTGTCTGTACCAATCTGAGATGTGTTTATTCTTCTTTGTCTATAGAAAAACAGAGATAGAAAGGTTTGCACTGAAATCACAGCCCAAGGACATATTTGCTATCCAGAAAATATTTGCATTTTGCATGTTTCCTGGATAACAGTGCTCTTGTGTGCAGGTAAGTTTTCTGTAGGACATGTTTAAGGTCGCAGAGAGAGACACAAAATCTATGCTAAATGTACATGTGCACACACATCATGTGCAGTACCACACATTATCTCAGAGAACAAACATCTTCTGTTTCCTATTTTGGCACCAACTGTTACATTCCAGGTTTGTTTTATAACTATCGCAGCTATTTGTCTTTATAATTCTTTCATCAACTGAACTGCATTTAAAAAATATCCTGGGCCTCCACTACTACAAGTCATTTATTGAAAGACCTGAAACTTTTAATAACTTTTAATTTTTCTGAAATTCTGAAGTATTAATACGGTGATATGACCAGTTTCCCTATGATTTAATATATACTGTCTGAAGTAGTGATTCATCAAGTTCACACATTGACATTTCAGTATGCAAAACATATGACACTTATTAAGCACTGAATTCACATTTGCTTAATATTTGCTCTTTGTGGGAGGTTTCCTGTCTCTGTCCCAGACCATAACACACTGCATTTCACATAGGCAATGCTGTAAGAAAGGCTTAAACACAAAGTCTACAGAAGAGGAAATCGTCACATTTGCTCATTTGATTTTCCTTAAGAAAATATTTTGGTAACCGGTAACAACAGGTTCTAGTATTTATTTTATTTCCTTTGAACAGATGCTCTGTGAATATCCAGAGCAGAATATGGAAATAAGCAGGAAGAACAGAACTGCTATACAATCTTGAATTTGTAATAATCTGTGCTGTTTTGTAAGTCTGAAACTGAGGAATGCAGACAGAAGTACTCACAGATGGGAGAGGGACACCAGGTCGTTGAATGAGCCTTCGGGAACACTGGAAATATCATTTCCATGGAGTGTCCTAGAAGAGTGGAGAAGCAGGAAGGTGTCAAACCACAGTACTGTCTGCTCCTCAGAAGTGAGAGAGCTGGTGCTTAAAAATGATGTTTAATTTTCCTTCTTTGTGAGTTTCTACAAACTTCACAGCTCACGAGCTTCCATGCTACTTCTAGATGTTGACATTTAAAACAATGATACAATCAGAACTGTTGGTGACTAATGTTTTAAATTAAAAAGGTGATATACTACTTATGCTATTAAAAGTGTATTGATGACAAGCAGACCCTCACATACAGACCTGTAATTCTTTTATAGAATCCCATTAGCTGAAAACACAAAGAAAACAGAAGAGGGAAAATAAGAAATGCAAGAGTTAAATTAAATATTGACTTCAGAGAAGCCCTAGGAGAGAGCAAGGGTCCATGAGGGCAAATATATCCGCACTTTCACATTCTAGTTTTCCATTCTTACAGTTAGAAATACCTCTTTTGTATGGTATTTTAAAAATCTCTTTGACAAATACGTTGATGTTACCAGTGAAAATGCTTGAAATTTGTTGTTCTAGGGCATCATGAATCCTAAACAAAGAAACAAGTATTTTTCTAGCAGGGCTTTTGAGAACTTCGTGAAAATATTGTCCACTGCTTCCAGGACAATTTTAGCAGACACTTTATCTCTTTTTTAAGAAATACATTTATGCATGTGTTACATAGGCAAGCATGAATGGAAAGGTTTTGCTTGCAGCTTGCAGAGCACAATACTTGTATTCAAAGTGGCAGACCCAAGAGTATAAATCCTTATTTGTGATTACTTGTGGTTTTCGTTCCAATTGCAACTGAGGGCCCTGCTACGGAATATGACACCAGCACGAAGGGCTGTGACAGAGAAATAGAGAGGAGGAACACTTCTTGCAGCACCAAGGCTATGTTTAGACAGGAAAGCACGCAGTAGCATCTGAATGTGATAGACTGCAGGAGGAGAGAGGATGCTGGAGGTGACAATTATACGAAATTTATCTGAAAAGTGCACCAGAGAATATACACAATCATGTAAAATTTTATTTTTTACATAAATAAAATCAACTGTTCATCTGCTTCACCCTCTGCCTTGCTAGATAATTATCTGGCAAAATATAGCATAGAGAAACATATTTATGTAACTTTTCTATTTGCTATGTCACTGCTTGGCAGCTTAATACTTTACACAGTAACAGACAGAAAGAACTCATCAGGAGTCAATTTCACTGGATCACACCAGCTTTTTTTCAAAGAAACGCTGGGAGAAAACTTGCAAAGGAAAATTACATCAATATTTAATTTTTTTGTTTTTCACTTCTCCTCCATCTCCCCTGACCTGCTTCATTGACAGCAAACTGCTGTACTGTTTATGCCCTCGTTCCCAGCTCCAGCCAGCCCTGTAAGCACTCTAGATGTGGCAGAAGAGGGTGGAACACAGAAACCTGCTGTGTCAGGTTTGTAGCTACAACTTCCCTTGAGTCATTTATTTTCTAAGTCGCCTGGTGATTTAAAGAACACAGCAATCACATCTTCTTTTTGAATTTTGTGACAGTACAGATGCTTGAAATGTTGAAAAAAACAAATCTCTAGGCCCATGGAAATACACGATAGCCCCAAATGAAAATAAAAGCATCTCTTTTTGCATCCTTTCTTCTTTTCTCCACCCTACCCACTACAAACCTCACCAGGATCTACGTGATGCCTTACAACTCGCATGAATTCAGCCTTTCCACACTGCCTTCCTCCAACACACACGCAGTGAGGACAGCCAAGCTCCCCAGAGGAAGAGGCCCCTTCTCCTGTGTTCTGGAAGCCCAGACCCTGCTGTAGGGGCTGTGAGCTACAGGAGCATAAGCAATGTTACCACGGTCATGTTTCCCAGTGGCTCATTGCAGCTCATTACAGTTTCTATTCTTATTCTAATGCAAAATTTTTCTACAGGGCACGAAACCACAGAAACTACAGCAGAGTTGTCCTGCTGGGACTTCTCTTACAGTTCTTGACGGCAGAATACCAGAAGCTTCCCATTCCATCACCCTGAATCTGATAGTTTCTTTTAAGCATATCTAGTTTGGCTATTAATACTAACACTTGGCATGCATAAGAAGGGATCCAAGTAATCCATCCAACAGGAAGGATGTGAAGCCCCACACAGTAACTCCAGACAAAGCACAGTCTCCAGTTCTGTGCAGAATGACCAACGACAGAGCCATGCCCAAACAGCTCTGATATGAGGAATACTTACGTTGGTGTGAGGACGCAAGATCAGGTCTGGCCAAAAAATTATCAGAAAAAATTCATCCTCTTTCGTTTAAATGAGCATATTTAAATGAGCAGAATCTCATAATGAGCCCATGTTTTGATATTTTAAGCTACTTAAAGATGTGCAAGTTGATCCTCTCTGAACAGAGAGCAAAACTTATTTATCTTCACATCGCATCAGTTGTCTTTGTTCTGTGAGTGTGTGTATTTTCTTTCCAAAACAAAATGTCTTGGAAACTTTTTCCAAGAGAAGCTGAAGAATGACAAAGTCATTTCCCTAAAAGAAGGTAAAAATCATTAAAAATATGAAACTGTACTTAACGAAGGGCTTCACTACATACCTCAAACACTGAGGTATGTTCAATGGATCCAAGTGACTGCATTTTAATGAAATAATTATGTCAGCAATATCCCCACCCATGAAGCTAAAATGAAATGATAAATGCTAAAAACTGTAAGAACCTCAGTACAAAACAGTGGCAGAAGAACTCAGCAGAACAATGATTTTTTTTCCACTTGGATCAACAACATGAACACATTTCAATACCAAAAATCTGTCTGAGCAAAATCTCAATTGAAGTCTTGAACACTTGGGAAGTTAAAGCACATGCATGCATGTGCTGTCCCTCAAAAGCACAACTTCCAAGTGTGTCCTTGTCTAAGTATCGGTAAACAACAGGAGTATGAATTTAAGGTGATGGGGGTCTTCTCTGAACACAATAACAGAACAGCTGAATTCCTCAAACAAAAACTTTCTTCCTCATGTAATATTACTCTGCCTTCAGATAAGTAATCAACTAAGCATATCCTTATTTTTTTTTTTTAAACAAACAACAGCAACAACAAAAACCCCGTTCCCAAGATCTGCCTCTTCACCTGTTGTCTCATAACACTGAGTAACTATAAACATACTTTTTCAGTAAAGAACAATCTGCTCTGAAAATTGGCTAAAAGCTTGGCTGGATGGTTAGAGCTGGCAGAACAACAAGTCATTCTGCGATGCAAAAAAAAAAAAAAAAGAAAAGAAGCGAAGGCAATTAATGTTTTTCTTAGGTCAATTCAGTGCAACATCCAACATGAAAGTACATGGCACAAATTTGTTCCAAGGTTTTGTCTGAAGAGTACATGCAGTAGCTTTATCATCACATATTACTATATTTTTGTGGCCTCTGAACAACCACTGCACTTCTCTAAGTAAATGTGAGCTCTTGAACTCCAGTAAACATCCATCGCTCTTCAGTAAAGCTAGAACACCTCATATTAGTAGAATATTTTGTAGCTCATCTAGCACTTTTTCCATGAATACAACATGGAAAATTGCTTAGTGATCTGATAAAATATTTCTATTTCTGGACTTTCCCTCCTAATTAAATGAGGACAGAATGTCAAAAGTTACAACGTTGTCACACAATAAAAACAGTCTTTAAAGTAATCAGTTCGGGTCAACCAGAGAGTTCTAGCATTTATAATTACTTTGTCTCTATCTCTCAGCTTTTAAAACCTGTTTATATTTAGCTTCTAAAAGGGGTAGCTTTGGAGAAGAAAATCATAATTTTTCACTGCAATAGTTGCGGTGGAAAAACATACTGATATAAACTTTTCTTTTTGAAAAAAGAAACGGTAAGAATTTATGTTGAAATTGCTCCTTAGCGCATTTTGACTGCCATTATGGATAAGCCATGCAAAGATTAAAGGCCGGATTATGTAAACACATGTACATATTCAGGCTTAAACATAAACATTTTGACTCTGTCCCTTTCTCAGTTGGGCTTGTGCTGAAAACTGTAAGAGACAGAGGACAGAACCTGGTATCTGTCAGAGATCAGTTTCATCGTACATCTATGATTAGTGTGATTCTCAAATATGTATTTACTTTACTTACTATAGAGAGTCAAAAAGTAAAGAAAACATCAGGAATCTGGAAGACACTGAAGTCTGTATGAGAAGGTTCTGTTACTCACAAAGTCAAGCACAGCCAAGGTAATGAGATATCTATATTCTTTTTACAAAACAAAATAAAAAATGTGGAAATTGTTTTGCTGATGTTTTCTCTTTTAAATTCTTCTGAGAATATGGATAATAAATAACTGACAGAAACAGATTGCACACTATCACTCGGAAGCCCATTTTCCCCCTGGAGAATCGATTTTTAATAACAACATAGATGACATGTGGCAAAAGTTGTAGCTGATACCAGGGTTTTGTGGGCCATAATAAATCAAATAAATCTGGAGGCTTCCAAATGCAATGAACAGACAGAGATTCCCATTCAGGCTTCAATTCACTCGTGCTGCTCTGCACAAGACAGGGGGGGCTTCTCCCTTGAAGAAGGAAGATATTTTGCAATTTGATTAGAGGATCATTTAAGAAAGCCAAAAGATTACAGCTGATACTCAAAATACTGCCCTTTGTTTCTGTCCATATGTGGTCTGCAAAAGCAGAAGTGAAAAGACCAATTGTAGCTATTGGAAAGAGTGAGACAGGGTATATCTACATTACAATTTGTTGTAGAGAGTCCCAAACTAGCTTTTATCAAGCTAGCTTGCATATCAGAAGCAGGCCAGAAGACAGCTCCATATGGAATAATTTATTTGGCCACGAAACTGAATATATTCACATGTGGCTGAATTTCAGGACTCATGTAACAGCTCAAATGTGACCATCCTACTGCACTAGAAATCAGAGTCCCAAGCCAAACCTAAAACAACAAATCCAAATCACATATCTTTCTTGTTTTTAATAATGAAAACTGGGAATCTAAATCTGTCTTGTAAGTTAGGAGGCCAAAACTTAGATATCTATTTTACCACTTATACCACAGTAGAAGAGCTCTGTCGAATAGCACTGCCCCACAGCTTCCACAGTTGCACAGATCCACAACCTCCCACGTTGACAATTTGATTCCACACTTTGGAATTCAATGCCCAGCAATCATTGCTTTTTACATTCACAGAAGCTTCTGTATGTGAATGAAACCTAACTTCTTAAAAAATAGAAAAGATAGATGTGAAGTTTCACAGCATTTGGGACATACTATCCAACTCCTCTCTCCTGGCTATCCGGTGTTCAAAGCTTTCTCCTCTGGCACACCAAATAATCTCATCACAGATGAGCTATTTAATTTATTTACTACCATACTAGTGGTGATGACCAGTTGTTTTGCTGTGCAGTGGGGAGGATGGCTTCATGATCTTGTCCTGATAACCGTGCATGGCATCACACATCCGCACAAAGAACCAAGCAAGGTGAACTCGGGGTGACTTATTGGGCAAACGGAGACTGCAGTAAGAAGAGCGAAGTGGGAGTCATTCTAGCAGATGCCTAAGAAAAGTAGTGGAGGGCTGCCCTCTGTAAGCAAGAAGCCCACAGCTAACACTCAAAGACCATGGAAAGAAGACAACTTTCAGAGGAGATTGTAAGCAGATTGTTCAATCCACAACAAGCTGCTGAAAGCAGCTACACTAGAAAAGCAGAGTGGAGAACTCCACAACTTAAGGATATTTAAGACAGGTATCTCAGCATAACTGGCACCCAGCCACTGGCTTGACTTAGTCATTGTGTGACTATGAGGACTTGTAACTTACTCCTGTTCAGATTGCGTTCTTTTATGTAAAAACTTGCCCATAGAAATCTAAGTAAACTGAAAATATCCTAAAGATGCTCAAGTTTTTATTAAAGACGCACATTTGCTGAAGCATCCAACGTAAACTTACATTATAAAACATGATCAGTTTTCACAGGCAAAGAGAAAAGTCCTTTCCTGTGAGATACCCAAATATTTTTCAGGTAGAAGAGAAAGAGTCTCTGCAGTCTCTTGGAGGTCTGTTTTCATGACAATTCTTGTCCCTGACTGATCAGAGAAAAGTCTTTCATCCTGCAAATATGTAACTGCTGCTTTTCAAGGTTTAGCGTTCACCTGCTCTAGTCATTACTGGACATATTGCACCTAAGTACAAGTACATTGAAGCTAATTGTATGAAAATATTTATGACTACTGAATCAAGTGAAAGCCATCTGCTCATTAAAAACCTCCCTGCCACCAACAGCATTCTAATAAGCTGCAGCTCAGCTGCACTGAAAAAGTGGTACTTACAGCACTCGAAGAGACCTGAGCCCATTGAACGCGTGGACTGGAATGCACCGAACTCTATTGTAGCTCAAGATGCTGGAAGAACGAGAGAACACAGTCATAACACTGTATTTTCTTTGATTATTCCACTAATAATTCAACAATGAAGAAGCATGGAAAGCCACACGCTTAAGTAACAAGATATATATTGTTTAACATCTAAGATGGTGCCTGAAAAGTAATTAAAGCTTCAAAACTTGGGGCTACTTACAGTGTTGATAACTGGGTCATGTTGCTGAAGGTGTAATTCGCCAATACGCTTATGCTATTGTTGCTCAAATCACTGAAAAAATACATAAAGAAAATAAAGCAAAATCTTTTTTAAAGGTTACATAATATGTGCACAGCAAAATGATTGAGGCAACTGAAAAGTCAAACAAGAGCAATTGCTATAATCTTTTCAGTAAGGCATATTTCTAGCATACAGCATTTCAAAAATATCAATAAATACAAGCAAAATTTTCAGAGGAGAAGGATAAATTAATAGATGATACAAGCATGGGTGAATATTTGCTGTACCCGCTTGCTTTTCAATTTATTACAGGCATCCCATTTCTGCATGCTCTTACCATTGACAGCTACTAGAACAAAGCTGTGTAAGAAGAATGGTCACTTTGGAATAAATTGACTAAATAAGACAGGAAAGGCATTTACTTTGGTTCAGTGAGAAACAGAAGATATTTTATTTTCCATTTCAAACCAGTATTTTAAGCTCAAATTTATTTTGTTCTTGCTCTCCTTTGAAAAATAAAATTAGAGATGCTTTGATGTTTCAAAATAAAATATTGTTTTAAAACAGATGATTCCAGTTTTCCACTCTTTTTTTTTTTGCCTGTTATTTTTCTGCCCATTTGACTTGAGTATCTACAGTTGCTTAAAAAAATTTCTGATAAATATTTTAGCCAAGAAATTTTGCTCTAGTGTACTTCAGGGAACAATTTACTGAACGAAGTCTAGCTGTGTCCCTATCTGTATGACTGCTCAGAGCAGAAACAGCTATGTAAATTTTCATTACCTTAGCATTATAAATACTGCCTCAACTAGAACAAATTAATGCTGTCTCCTTTGTTAATGACCTTTACAGCTTTGCACAGATAAATCTGCCAAGTGAAACAGTAGCAGCCTGCCTGAGAGGTTAGTCCTCCTGCAGATGCTGGGAGCTCCTGCAGAGGAAGGGACTTCTGTGCCCTCAGCCACCCAGCTCTTTCTCCACTCTTTAGGAGCATTCACTGGAAGCAGTGGCTACTGTTACATTCTTTTCAAATCCAAACTACAGAAGGTTTTTGGTTTTTGTGGTTTTTTTTCTTCCCCCAAATATTAACTTCTTATGTTCCACCTAGAACACAGTGCAGAAAGAGTCATCTATTTTTCGTGAAAGAGAAAGCACGTGTTTCTTACATCAGTGTCAGGTGCCTGAAGGTGGAGAGCCCCTTCGGCACAGCAGTCAGGTGGTTTCCTTCCAGGTATCTGAAAAAAAAGCACATTTGACAATTACATAAACATGTTAACAAGAACTCTTGCCACTCAATCTGTATCATGAATGAAGGAAATATAAATTAAAGTCAGTCACTAAGGAAATTGTCTTTGATTCATTGCTTTGTAACTTAAGAATTTCTCCTTGGTAAGTGAATTATTCCATATGCAAAGCACAACAGTAGCTTACTGATGGTTTTGTTCAAGACTTGGAAGCAAATAAAGGACCTCTGGCACACAGCAGTGGGAAACCATCACTTGGTCCTTCTAAGACAGCAACTGAAGAAGTAAGGGGAGAGGCTTTGCATGGGTTGTGCCCTTCACTTAAAGTCACCTTTAACAAGAATGCTGAGTGCTGACTAAACATGTTGGAAAGGGTTTTGTCCTGTGCCTGTAAATCCCTTACACAGACAGAAGGAGCTGTGCTGTCAGCTCTCTGTGTTGCTAAAAGTTTCACTCTTTTCAGTGTCAACACAAATACCCATGGCTTTGATGCCACATTTATTACGCCATTTCCTACTGTGGCACACACACACTTCTCACTTTTCATTTTCAGAGTACATTGGCACAGGAAGAAATCTTGGTACAAAGCGAATATGAAGGATCAAGTTCCCTTTGAGTACAGGCCTCTCCCACAAGAACTAAGCATAGCCAGTAAAATAGCTTGTGTTCCGGTGTGGAAGGAGCCTGAGGCACCATTAAATGTGTCTCTGTTCAGCCACATGCACAGCTGGGCTGAAGCTTTTAAGGGTAAGCCTATGTCCTCATTTTCCTTGAACAGAGTGCCTGGAGTTTGCATGTTTGCTCCACTGAAGACACATAAATTTCAGTTATTACAGGAAAAATTCTGAACAAATGCAATACTTTCCAAGAGTTCACTCAGAAGAGAGCACGTGTACTGAAGACTCCATGGGTCTTTTCCTCTTTGTTACAAAGTAGTAGAGACAGAAGCTAGAGTTTTTTCTTCAACCTTGTTTTTTGGGGGTGAAACTGCATCCCTAGTAGTTATCAAAGTGATGAGGCTCCAACAGACGTGCCACTCAGTGCCATGGCACCATCTGGGTGATCCTTCAGACGCCTGCCAGAGGCCACATCTACCCAGGCAACAAATCCAACCTTCTCCAAAAGTACAGTGTGGGAGGAAGGCATTTCTCCCTCCACAGGTGGGGATAAAAGACGAAACAATACTTCCCTTCCTTACAGAACCCTTCAGGGCACTTTTCCTACAGCAGACAGACCACTGCAACTGATGTGGTGTGTTTTGGAACGTTATCAAGCGTGGCCAGGAAATGCAGGCCACACTCAGTGTGCTGCCTCTGCTGCTGAGAATGTGATCCAACAGTCATGTTAAGAACTTGTATCCCACACATACAATTTTCTTTTCTTTGGCAACAGACCTCCTTATTCTGCATTTACTATAGTAAACAACAATAATAACAGATTATTACTGTGCTGTACGTTCCCTCCCTACATCAACTGCAACAACACAGAGATATTTGTGTAAACTAAATCCAAGAAAATTTTCCCACGTTTTATTTTTATTTTTACATCATTTAAAAATAAAAACTGTAAACACTAACAGAACTTTTTACATAATACATTCATGTTTTGTTTTATTTTTCCCCTTTTATTTCAACATAATGACCTCTCATCATTTTCTGCTGCCTGAGCTCTTTTCAACCGAACTACTCCAAGCGGAATTCCTCCCACGTTGTTTGACACTAGAGCCTACTAGTGATAAAAGGCAAAATCCTCACTATGAAATGAGTAAAGAGAAAAACTCACTTTTCTCCCATCCCCAGCCTTGTGGTTTTCTGTTTTGCCTGCACACAGGGTCCTGTAAAGGCAGAGTTACCTTCAAGCACGTGGTGGAGCTGACCCAGATCCTGCTAGGATTAGGCTGGACAAGCAGGACTGCAGGCTTTTGAATTTTTATCCAAAAGCAAAATCCTTCCTTAATGAAAACCTGTTGAGCATTCACAAAGATCACAAGCATCAAGTGCCAGTATTATGCAGCAAACAGTTAACCCTTGCAAAGCAGCAAGGGCTGTTCTGCTGCCGCAGGTTATCCCAAACCAGGGTGTGGATTAGATATGCCACATTCACACCTCCCATGGATATTCACAACCAGCAAGTGCAAAGTCGCTTGCTAATTTTGACTAAATTTGATAAAAATTATTTTGAAAATGAAGTGACTCGGTGTTGTGCAAATTCCCACTGTAAGTTGTTACATAGAAGATCCTCAGAATTTAACCACACATGTTACTATTTAAGAGGGCAAATCGTGTCTCATTTCCCCAGTTGCGGTCTGCCATGGATGCAGCACGCTGCTGAGAGTCTGCGCCTTCTCTTTCATCCTACAATGTCTGCAAATCCTGAAGTCATGCATGAGGGTAGGTTAAGCCTCCAGTGTTTATTCCACATGTAAAATCCAAAGGATTTCCAAAGGAAATCAAAAGCAGGTCATGCATTATATATTTGGAGGCAATATGCGATTTTCATTTAGGAGACTCAACTCTTGTCGTGCATTGAAATCTTCAGAAATAGATTTTCAGGATATTCTCTTGTTGATGATGGCTAGCCAAGGTTTTTTTGCCTGTTTTTCTTTCTGGTGGAATCAAAAGTTGATGGCGTACATTTTAATCCAGAGCTTCACTCCTCAGACTAACACAGACATGCAGGCTCCTGGAGTTGAACTCCTACAGAAGATCTGCTTTGAATAGCATTGCATTTGTACTGCAAACGATTTGATGGTTATATAAGTGTGCTTGCAAACAGCTGCAGTACTTACTCCAATGGTATAATTTCTGAACACAATTTTATACTGAAAAATTACTGATCATCCACTTCTCATGCATGCATAAGACCAACTCCTCACTGTTACATCTTTCACTACATTATACAAAGAATGGCAATATTCTCTCAGGAATGGACATTAAGTTTGAAAGTATTTAAGTGCAATGAATTGGAAATAACCAGAGCCTTTAGGACATAAGGACATGCCAAGAACCAGGAGGACCTGAGCTGCAACATTTGATGAACACAATGGCTGCAGGTGAACCATTGCCCACTGCAGCAAGCCAACATGGGAGCAGCAGCTCTGCCCTCTACTGAGCTGAAGGTGATGGGCATGGGCTGCCAGAGGGTGGAACTGGATCTGGTGAATAACAGGCTTATTCCTGAGAGTGTAAGGGTAGAGCCTGGCTAAAAACTGTGCGTGTGTAACCATGGAGGAAGTTAGTGTAAAAACAAAATAAAGATCTCAACAGAATAATGTAGAGGAAAGATTGAATTTTTAATTCTTTCTAATGTTTAGCCAAAGTAAAATGATGTATGTGGCATCTGGTATGCAAAGAAATTCTGGCATGAATGAAAAAGTTGATGTCTAATTTTATTGCTCAGAGTTGAGTTATCAATACCCAGTCAGAGTCAGGAGTGGATGTCAGCAGCCTTGATACAGACATGCTGACCAGTATTCAAAACAGCCTCCTTTGCTTTCTAAAGTCTCTGAACTCTGCAGTTTAATATTTCAGACTGGAAATTGTTTTTTACCCCATGAATGCTGCTGAGAATCCTGAAGGCTGAATAAGGACTTGCAGCCAACATGTAATTACCAGAGTCAAAATAGGAAAAAAACAAAAAACGTGCTTATGTTCTGATGACACCAACCATGTGCCAGAAAGCACTCCTAAAAACTTGAATGAGCACTAGAGGCAGAAACCTGCCTGGCCAGGGTGGCTGATGCTGAGGGCATGGCCATGCCTCGCTCCACACCTGCACCAACCACAACAGCACCTGGAGCCCGGTGCCTGCAGCACCCCATGGGCTTACCCAGCACCTTCCGCAAGCACTGACTTCATGCATTAAAAATTTAAAGCTATGCATTGAAGATGACAGCTGTTCTGTTTCCAACTTGTCTATTTTTATACTGAAACCGCTTGGAGTTGAGGTGATACAACCAGCACAAGGTGCCAAAGCATCATGTAACCGTTTGAACTACTTGGAATTTTTTTTCTACTGAAATGTCTATTCAGCCATAAAATCAAGCTCACAGCAGCAATCTGTGGTAGGAGAAGAAACGGGAGAGAGAAATCAGTTCTCAAGCAGTAAATGAAATGGCACGAAGCCTTTTCTTCAATTTCTTTGAATATTCCGTATAGAATGCTACATTAAAAAAAGATAATTGACAATTTTATGCAGCTCTAAAACTAAGTTACAGTCAAAACCTTTCAATTCAGATATTCTATATCCTAAAATTTTGATGCAAGTTTCATTTCCTGAAAAAGGTGGTCTCAAGGAGAAAAATAAAATGTGTGTGGATTTTGCACATCCGCAAAACATGAATTTTCAGAGCTTCAATTACAATTTCTTGAGAAGATGCAAAATTCAAGCATCAATCCAGGTACAAATCTTGAACTTAGGGAAGGCTTGGAAAATTGGACTCTGGATTTTGCTGCACTCATACGTCAGACCACAACCTACATGGCTGACACACAGAAGCGTGACCATGTTAGTGAGAAAAGTGAAGGCCCTGAAGTCAAACTCAACTTTATTCTACGTCAACGCTAAAATCATCTTTCTGATATGTACTCGAACTTCCTCAGTCACTCAAAATACCATCTGATACTACTGATTCATTTAACTTTTCTAAACCATCAGATTTGAAACGCAGATTTAAGTCCCCTCTTTGAGCTGTAACCAGAATATCCTCCCACGGAACTATCCATTCTGTCAACGGGGAGAGCTCTGCCTTGCTGGAACAGGCAGCAGCCCAGAGGCAGGGAGTGAAGAGCTGAAAGGCAGCTGGGCAGGACCTCTGCTAGCGAGCAGGTCAGCCACTGGTGAGGAGCACGCTGCAGAAAGGGACTGACCGAGCTTGCAGGCTAAATGCAAAACACACAGAGCAACAAACACAAGCAGGAGAAGTCTGTGAGGAGAGAAACTCCCAAAGCAAATGCAAAAGTTAGTATGCATTAATATAAATCACAAGCAACAACGCAGGGTTGGTGTCTGACAACCCCACCACTGCTACCATACAGCGCAGTGCCATGACAACATTTGGGGTCTAGAGATGACATGGTTAACACATCTTTATTCTAAAAGGCACCGTGCTCATTATGTTACAGCTGATGCACACACTGCCCACATAATTGCCTTCAGCCTTTACCCTCAGCACAAATGCACAAATTGTTGTTTGCTGTAGGTCTAGAAAAGCCACTGGATTTTGCCAGATAAGACTGTATTAGAAATAGACAATGTATTTGTGAAAAAAAGAAAACACCAGCACTCACGCACTGAGGTAACGTAGAAGGAAAAAGAGCATGGGAAACTTAGTTCAAACAGACTTGGGAAAAAAAAAAAAAAGAAGAAAAGAAAACCTAAAACAAAAAGCAAGAGTGAGGTTAAGTTCCAAACTAACTCATTGCATGAACATGTTGCAGCTGAATTTCTGGACTAGAAAAATGACTGTGTTCAAGGAAGGAAGGCTTCTCTTCAGAGCGAGTAAACAGTAGGGAAAAAATGCAGGCAGTATGTATATATATGGGAAAGGAATTTGGAAGAAACCATATAGCATTTCCATATTCCCAGAAAGCTGAAAACCCCACGATGACAGGTTCAGTGAAAGAAAGATAGGGAAACAGAAATTTCTGGTATTATCATCCATCTAGAAAGCAGGGACTCAGTGATCTTCCCAGTGTCATTGAACATGGAAGCACTCCCTGCCAAGGTGAGCCCTTCTCCTGGGCTCTCCAAGCGCGGGTACGTCCCCTGCCACTCCCAGCTCTAAACATGAGGGAGATAAAGGATTTCCCATTTGTTGCTAACATACACATTCAGAACAGACTCAGGAAGAAAGCTGGAAGGAGCGAGCCCAAGCCTGCAGCACACCGTCTAGTGAACCCTGCCCCTGCTTCTGGCTGAGCTCAGGCACAGTGAAACGTGACCCGGCGAAGGTTAACCTTACCCTACTTGTCTGGGTAAGAGCTACCTACATTTGTTCACATTGATACATAATATCTGTTACAATGAAATAATTCCTGCTTCAAGGCTATTTTAAGACCTCTAAAGGAATTTAAAAGAATTTCTGAGAAAGTTACATTCACCCATAGCAGGCTGGTTTATCCAGATACAGAGCAGTGTTTTTTCTTTTTTATCATGCTGTATAAAAACACTGCAGTTTAATAAAAAGCACTGTAGCTAAAGTGCCTTGTAAATGAATGCATCAATAATGAAAGTTCCTAAATGCCAGACTGGCATACCCATGTAAACCCCACTGAAATGCTCCCCTGTATCCCAGCACCTTGCAGGCCACCAGGACAAGAGGCTCTTTGTGCCCTGCCCCTTCCTTGGCACAACCTCTGTCCTCAGTGGCCTTGTGCTGTGGGGCAGCACCGGGACCCCCTGCACTGCCTTCAGGCTGCTGACCCGAAGTGCAGAAGGGGAAAGGCAGAACGGGAGAAAAGCAGTGGAAGCATTAAGGAAGGTTCTTTCTCTCCCTGAGCAGTTTTGACTGCTATACCAGTGAGAAAGGTGCAGGCATCCCTGCCCTGCAGACTGCCGTGGCTCTCCCTAGCCACGTGGAAGCTGCGATGTCTTCTGCAGCAGGTAACTGTCCAGCTCCTAGTGCTAACGTACACTGTTTGCCAAGACAGTCTGTGCCATCAGACAGACTAAGCAGCTTTGACAACACACTCCAGCCTTAACAGACAGCTCGAGGGATCTGGGACTGCCCTGTGGGAAGGGGGGCATTTTGGTATGAGAAGTATAAATAGACTGAACAAAATTAATTGCTTTCACCCTTCATCCAGAAAGTTATGGGGTTCTGTCTACCAAGTATCAGTGATCCTCAAAACGAGGCAAGAGGTGGGGCCCCACAGGAGATGCTGTTTGACACAGCAACGATGACGATTCTCAAATACAGAGCCCTAAAAATACTTCAGCTCACACTTGATACAACATCTTCCAGATTACGGGCAACACCTTTATCTCAATCTGGAAGCAGAAGGAAAGCAACTAAAACTGATTTTATTTCATTTTTAAAACTTCATTCTTTTCATCGTTTTCAGAATTTTTTTTCTTCAGTACCTGCAGCTCATTTTTTGGTACAGATACCTCTAAGGAGCTCAGTTTATGTTCGCTGGGAGGAAAGTGATCAGGATTGAGTTTTGAGTCAGCTGGGACAGATTCAAGGTTATATTTGCAGAACATGAAAAATTCAGAGCCAGCCAGTCCCTGGCTGCCTATGTTCTGCTGACACAATTCTGGATTAAAAGCAGAAAACTGAACTAGAAGCTTGCACAGCCAAGAGGCTCCTACTGAAGAAGACAGTCATGTAAGCTCCCATGAACTCAAACTGCTCAGTTCCAGGACTACTGCCTCATTTGCCAAGAAATAGCTTAAGAAATGTAGCAGTTTTCAAAAATGTGAGATTATTTTCACTTTTTTTGTGAAAGTTACATCGTCTGTGTACTGGATGGTATCAGTAAAACCCAATACGCAAAATTTAAAGATAAAAATTCCTCATTACGGCAGTGGAAACCAAAGTAATATCTGTGATATCTTATTGTTGGCAAGTCATGTTTGAATTCAATGAGACCTGAACAAGAATAGAGCAGAAACATTATAAATTCTTTATCACTGATGGCAATATATAAGGTAATGCACAGGCCTGGACTTGGCTTTTGATTCAAACTACTATTAAACATGCCCAGTGTTCCCATGGATGTATTCATTAATGCAAAATATCCATTTAATTTGCATTCCCACAGATACTCTCAGTCTATTTCTTATTAAGCAACAAGATCCTATATTTACCAAAACATTGGTAAAAACAGCACAAACTCCCTTCCATTGCAACGGGAGTAAAAGGACACGTATCTCATTCATCAGTTGCTTCATTTTAAGTAGGGTAAAGCAGAAGTGGATTTTCATCCATTACAAAATTTAATGAACACATCAACTAACTCAACCAACTTCACTCATACAGCAATACTGATGAGCTTGTAACAAGCTTCAGGAACAATTCACCTGGGATAGATTTGAATAAGGATCTAATGGGGAAAAGCTCTGTATTTCTGTTGGCAACTGTTTAAGCCAAGCAGTTCCATCGGGGTATTTTCTTTCCATGGAAAGAATAAAAATCCAGTATAAAAGCATAGCAAGGGGTAGATGAAAAGAAGACTAGGAAGATGGTTCTTAACTAGGATAATTTTACTTTACCATTTAATCTAATTGTCTGTTATTTTAGACATTTCATGAGCCTTGGAGAAAATTCGTTGTTTGTTTCCATCACTGGCAGTTTTTTTTAACTTCTCTCTGTCCAGAGGATTAGAGGATAATTAGCTCACAGCTGCATAAGTCAGGGAAGTATTTTCATCGTCCTTTCAAACTGCCTATTGTGAGCTCAGGCTGCTCAGAAGCACTACAGAATCATTTGATACTAATAGATGCATTTGTTCCCAACAAAGAACTAATGGGTGCAAGGATAGATAAACTCTGTTCCCATTGCATAGCAATGCAGTCAGTCAAGGGATAAATAAATGTAAAAATAACAACAGTTAAAACATACAGAAAGCACTACAGCACAAAATACCAGTCACTCAGTCACTGAAGTCAAAGGTAAAATCCCAGAGGACCCACAAACCTCCCCACAATGTAATGTCATGAACTTCTCATGAAAGGAGCTATGTAAAACATAACTTACAGCTCAGTCACATCTTTAGGAATTCCTTTGGGCATTATCCGCAGCCCTTTGTTGCTGCAACGTACCACTGAGTCCATGCAGGTACACTGGGAAGGACAAGGAGGAGAAAGCAAGCAGCTGCTTTCATCGTTACCTGCAGAGGAGGAGAAATGGAGTATTCAGAAGGGTCATCAGCTTTCAGCCCAGACTGATGCGCTTTGAAGGTAACTTCTGACAAGGAGCAGGGAGGAACATGCCTGCATCCAGGCTACCCAGCACAGTATTTTAAAGCAGCTCTCAATCACAAAATCATAGGATCACAGAATGGCCTGGGTTGGAAGGGACCCCAAGGATCATCAAGTTCCAACCCCCCTGCCGCAGGCAGAGCCACCAACCTCCAGACCTGGTACCAGATCAGGCTGCTCAGGGCCCCATCCAACCTGACCTTGAACATCTCCAGGTATGGGGCATCCACAGCCTCTCTGGGCAGCCTGTCCCAGCCCCTCACCACTCTCTCGGTAAAGAACTTCCCCCTGACATCCAATCTAAACCTGCCCTCCTTCAGCATAAAACCATTCCCCCTTGTCCTATCACTACCTACCCTTGTAAAAACTTGATTTCCCCCCTGTTTATAATCTCCCTTTAATCACTGGAAGTCCCCCTGCAGCCTTCTCTTCTCCATGCTGAACAAGCCCAGCTCCCTCAGCCTGTCCTGGTAGGGGAGGTGCTCCAGCCCTCTGAGCATCTTTGTGGCCTCCTCTGAACCCTCTCCAACAGCTCCACATCTTTCCTGTACTGGGGGCCCCAGAGCTGTGCACAGTGCTCCAGATGGGGCCTCACAAGGGCAGAGTAGACAGAGACAATCCCCTCCCTGTCCCTACTGGCCACCCCTCTGCTGATGGAGCCCAGGATACCATTGGCCTTCCGAGCTGCAAGAGCACCCTGCTGGCTCATGTTCAGTCTTTCATCCACCAGGACCCCCAGGTCCCTCTCAGCAGGGCTACTCTTCTTCTGAGCTACTACTGAGAGAAGGTTCTCTTCTCCCAGTCTGTATACGTCTCTGGGATTACTCCGACCCAAGTGCAGCACCTTGCACTTTGCTGTGTTGAACCTCATTAGGTTCACATGGGCCCACCTTTTGAGTTTGTTGAGTTCCCTCTGGATGGCATCCCTTCCCTCTATTGCTTTGGATCAACCTGCCTGAATATAAGTTCTTTAGGCAACAAGAGCAGTAGTTGAAAAATTGAATGGCTACATTTTTAAATAAATATATTTTTCCCCAAGCAGTATCTACTTCTCTATAATTTTGCAAATTATTGCAAAATCAGTTACTTTAATCCAAAATCCTTCCCCCTGTCCCCAGGTGAAATGGAGAACTTGACAAGAACAGTACCCTCAAACTCATCTAGACAGATGACATTCACAATCTACTCTGTTCCAGGAATTTTTTTTTTTAAATTCAATTTTTAGATGCTGATTTTTTATTTTCTAACATCAGCCTGGCATTTCATTTATCATTTGAACTGAAAAAATTCATTGCTTTTGACAGGGATAACCAGGCAAACAAGAAACTGAGCAGCATATTTCCAACTGCTGGCAACCCATCTGTGCAGACATAAAAATACCTACTTTTTCCAAAAATGGATTCGAAGTTCCATAAACAGCAGATTAAATCCCATAATGAAAGAACAATAGTTTCTGCAGAAGAAACCAACTCTTTGAAGTTAAGAACATGAAGGCATGGATTTTCCCCCAGATCAACAGACTTTGCAGAACATAAGGCAAATGCATACTACCACAACGTATATGAAAGGAAACCCTTAGTGGCACATTCTGTAGATGGCAGCGAGAGGAAGCACACAACTGTTGGTGAGTACAGTCAGCCTGAGTGGACCAGCACGGAGACACAGGGCTGCAATCCAAGAGCACGCAGCCAGCTGTCATTATTTGTCTTCATTTTTTAAAAACTGATTCAAGGACTAATTGAGACTGATCTGTTTCTTCCTTTTCCCTGCTGGATGTACCCATGAGCATCGAGATTAAAGAATAAGACTGGAACTCCTGCTACAAGATAACAAAATTACCCATAAATGTATGAGTAGGGAATCATTTGTATTCAGAGGGATGGAGAAGCATGACTAGCCTACAAAAGAACAGGGATTACTTTTTCCTTTTTCTCTCCCACTGAGCTTTACAGTTGGAAACAAAATTCAAAGCCTTTTGCAAACCCGCAGAAAAAGTATGTTTCTCCAGCATATTCAATTTTCCCCTACGTTCTGTTTTTTACATCCTGCCACCACGTACCTTTCATTCGCCATGGCTGTTTGACTGACTGCATGATGGAGAAAACTCTGAAGCATGGAATCTCATTTCATTGACCAGGATTTTTTCTTTCCAAACTAAAAGCCAATTATTCTTTAAAGACTAAACTTGGTTCCCTTGAGCTATGAGCCCAAAGCATTTGGGTCTGCTGCCAGATTGCTTGACTAGGGCAGAAGTTCACTTCTGCTCCATTTAGGAAACTCTTACGTAGCTCTCATGGTCTCTTTGGAGGTGTGACTACCTGCAGCTCCAGCATATCTGGGCTTAACAGGCAACCACAGCCTACACGTTCAGTTAGCAGTGCATTCATCTGTCAGTTTTTCTCCTTATTTTCTTTAAATTCGGCTTGACCATAAGACAGAGATGAGAACTACCTGAAGAATAATGAAATTTAAGGAATTTATTTTTTATTTGTAGCCTATATGGATACAGCAGAGCATGAAGCACCACAGAGACAATTCAAGTAGTATCCAAAATTTTTTATTTCCCTGAATTCATCCCTGCTAATGGTAAAACTGAACAGTTCCCCAGATATAAAAGACCTTTCAAGCAAAGACCATTTCCCACAGGCTTCAAAGAGTTTTAACTAACTGCATGAATAAGGAAGTGGGAGGAAGAGCTAGGATAATACTGGGATTACACAAAGCAGAGCATTTGTCTTTCATAAATTTGTTCTTACGTTTAGGTGTAGATAACAGAGATGCAGAAGGTGGAAAACAAGAACAAAAGTAAACTCCTGATAGGGAACAACGATCTTCAGCTCTAGATGGGTGCCTTCCTCATCACTAAACTGAAACGCCCACCATGAACTATTGCTTGGTAGGCAGGGAGGCCCTGACACAGAGTCAAGGCCCTGACACAGATGCTGAATACTGCTAAATGCCAAATTGACCTGGATTTTCTTACCCTCACAGGTGAAATCCTGGACATCTACATCTTGGATTGGAATATCCTTTAAGAAAAAGGGTTTCAAGCAGCGTGGATTTCCACTGACAATTCTCTTCTTCCTCAGCCACTTTCCCAGCCAGGCCAAATGGCAGTTACAATTAAAAGAGTTAGCCAGCAAATTACTGAAACGGAACAAAACATAATTGCATCAAATAAGAACATACAGAAATACTTAAATAACTACAGAAAAAAAGACAGCTTCCAAGTCAAGCTCTTTCCTGCCATCTGTTTCTGTGAGATCCTGTTCTGTTCTACAGATAGGGCACATTCTATGCAGGTTTTATAGTAGCTAGGGTTGTAATTGTAAAATATATATATACGCATACAAATATATGCTAGTAAATCAAAGTGCTTACTGCTATAACTATTATTTAGACACACATGCATCACTAACAGGGCTGTATTTACAATTGTATTTCCACTCAAGCTCACGCTCAAGCCTAAACTCAGCTCACACACTGGCACGTGTAAGCGTGATCTTCAGTGTGATGACTCTGGGTGACACCATGGAAAAGCTCAGCACTGCCCTTAGCACAGAGCTACAGGCACTGCTCCGTACGCGTACCGCCGAGCTGGCTCAGCGTGCTGTTCCTGGCCCCAGTGCACCCACACTTCCCACCAGTCTGTGTCACAGGTCAGTGTGGTGGGAGCTTCTGGCAACCCGATTCTGGGCTGCCTACAGACCTATTTGCCTACAGGTTGCCTACATGTATACACATGTATACACACAGTAAGCAGCACTGTCAGCCTGAGCCGCTCCTTATCAAGCTTTCTTTCTAAGGTCAGTATTATCTGTAGTGAAAAGCACATGATTTACTGCTTTGTGGACTTTGCAAGGTCTGCATCGAATCTTGCTACAGCTCCCAGAATATCTTTGAAATGCAGCTGCAGCCTCGCTGCGGCACTGTGGTGTGTGGTACCCAGAGCAACCACTCAGCCTCCCTGAGAGGGAGGGAGCAGTTGTTTAAGAAAGGAAAACCCTATCTGCTTTCTTGTCAAGCCATGAAAACATAGATGTCAGGGCAATTTGTCAGTGGGGCACCTGTAACACAGGAAAGGTATTACTTATATGCATTTCTTAACATACGTATTTCTTAATAGCTTGTGATTCTTTACATGAAAGGCATGTAAGGTGAGGCTTATTTTAAGCAATGATTTTTCAAAGCAAGCTAGAATTAGAGCTGAGAATCTTGGAAAAATGTTTTTTCCTGTACTGAAACTTCTATATATTATTTGTGTGTAAGGATTTTATGACTAAATTTAAAACGAAGGCAAGAAGCTGATATTCCTGGTTAAAAAGGAGGCTGAGTTGTTTTTATACAGACAGAGAGAATCAATAGCCTCAGCTTAGGGTTGCATACTGAAGAAAAATGAACAGCCAGAGCACCGAGTATGGAAAACGTAGTGTCCAAACTAACACTGGTGGAATTCTCACATCATATGTATGTCCAAGGCTTCTTATTTCAATATTATGGAAAAAAAAAAAAAGATGATAATGAAATTCATCTATAGCACATCATATCTTAAAAATGAAAAAGTTTCCTAAAGAAACACATGCGTCAAATACAGGTGTAATAGCTGAAGACCTTGGAAATCTTCACTTGCAACATACCTCTACAAATCTAAACACATAGTCAATATCACATTAGGTTTTCAGCCAAGCAAATCCTTCAGAACACAATAGTGCTGAAGATGAAAACATCTGGCACAGTTAAGGTGCAGCAGCAAGAAAACAAACCCAAACAAATTCCTAAATGATATAGGTCCTAGGTCAACATCACATAAGCACAATATGATCTACAGAGCTACTCTCTGTGTTGTAAAAAAAGCATACTTCAGTCACTGCATGCTGCAAGCACCGCACTGGCCAGGAGCTCTGTGTGTTATTACACGTGGATCTAGCAGAGCCTGCTGTACTTGGTGCAGAGGGAGAAACGGGGAGCAGAGTACTCAGCCTAATGCTCAATAACGAGAATACTCAGCTACTTCTGCTGACCAGGATTCAGTGACAAGACTAATTTACTGCATAAAGGTGAAAAAACGAGCAGGTGACATAGAAGCTTTCAGTCAGAACATGCAGAAGGGTACTGAAAGCATTACTCTAATTTTGGTTACTTTCCTTCTGAATTGTTCTCCCATTTTCTTTAATCCATAATGAGACCACATTCAGGACGCCTTGTACATTTTCCATACTGACATACTTTGGCATGAACAGAGTGTTTAAGCCACGTGTTTAGATCTCCAAAGCTAAGTGAACCAATGCTTCAAAGGTCATTTGTTCCACTGATGGAAGCGAGTGAGATCATATTTGCAGAACAACTTCCATGACACAAATCCTTACAATGAAGTCATCCGCAATTGGAAACAAACAACAGGTGTATGTAATCAGGTTTCTGGAAAACCAGCAGCTCTGAACGTAAGGAAAAACTTTCAGAAACATTCAAGAAATATTCATATGGTCAGTCTACTGAATGCTCCCATCAAAATAAGAACTATGTCCATTTTACAGAGGTTGCTTTAACTTGATGTGTTACTGCTCATTAGCTGAGCAGCAGTAACTATACGCATACCCTCATTTTCCTCTTGGCAAACACAGGTTAACATATCACTAAAAATATTAAATCTTTGGATTATATTTGAACTACACTTTTCCTAGCAACTAAGCAAGAAGTTGTTTTGTATGACATGAACAGAAATAAATTTCATCCTTTGCCCAACTGAAGAGCAGCCTCTTTCTGCTTTGATTTAACACGGAGGTGATGCACCCACATACATGCTTTTTCCAAGGCAAGATTGTGATGCAACTTTTGGAAAAACTGCAAAATCAAGGATCTCCACAGTGTCATGTTGGACAAGAGATCCCTGACTTCACTTGAAAAGCAGCTGAAAGTCTAGAACAGCCAATTATTTTCACAATTTTATCTCGGAATCTGGCTGTTCAAGAGGAGTTCTCTAATCACAAACAGAAATGTTGGACAAATTGTTTTAAAAATTCATAACTAGTAATCAGAGTTCTCACATGTCAGATTTAAGCACTCAAACAGAAACAAAGCAATCAAGCTTTTAGCAAAGATGTCTCACTAACATTAAATTCATAAGTGCTTCCTCAAGGACACAGACATATTTTTAAAATCAAGGGTGAATAGAAGTCTTGAGGAATGAAATATTCATATCCTGCTACAAGTGTTCTGTTAAAAATTGCAAAGAAGCCACACAATATTAACTATTTAAATGAATTCTGGTGACCTGTTAGAAAAACTTGCTGAAACACATCTGGATATTTTTGAAATTAGGATGAAAATACATCCTGGAATGCAAGTTAAGTTTATGTGAGAACAGTTGCATGCTTAATTCATGGAAAAGCAGTTCTGCTTACAAACACGCCCAGCTGATAGCGTAAGGACTGGAAGATATGACTGAATACTGTGTGTGCAGAAGTGCAAGTACAGGGTGCTAAATACATATTTTGACAATATGTACAATACAAATAATAAAAACTGCTTTCTCCTCAATAACTTACAAAGTAGATGTTCTGCCTCTACTGAAAACCATTAGCACATTATTTTCAGAGCTGTCCATGTTTTGATAATATCAGTGAGGCTGACACACATCAAGCAATAACAAAAGGAACAATATTTTTTTTAAGTGCTGTAAATATGCCAAGATAAAAAAGGGAAAGAAGTGTTAAACTGTAATAATTTCTGGCTCACATTAATAGACGCAGAAGTGAGTCACTGCAAACCCTAATTAACTCACAAGTGGGGGCTGGATAGGAAAAGCAGTCATAGTGTACACCTTCAGCAGTGTTGTCATCATGTAACTACCTACAACGGAGTGCTGCTAGGAAATGAACACATTTGCATCTTGCATTTATATGTGAAATATCACTATGGAATGTCAAGGCCCCAATGTCACAAGAAGTCAAGAGGAAACCTCCTCCTGCCTTTAGTGCCTGTGGATCAAACTAAAAGTGAAAATGTGTCAAAGAGAAAAATTTGTCTTCAAGACTTAGGGAGGAACTTGCCATGACCAACACAATACTAAGGCAGTGCCAAAGCAGTGCAGTCTTACAAGTAGTAGCTTTAGCTACTCTTGCTGTGAATTGTAATATTCATTATCTGCATCTGAAAAAAGGAAATTGAACATCTAACAAAACATCTCAGACACTTCCATGCAAACAAGGCAGGGACTTCATAGACTGATTCAGAGTCACAGCTATGAAGGGATCCACAGAAGGAGGTCCAGAAGCCAGTGCACAAGAAGCAGGTAGGCATTGCTTGCAGCCCTGGGAGAACAAGCTTTCAGTGAGTGCTGCTTGGTTTGACCTGCAATTTGAAAACAGTCAATAAAAATAATCTGGTTCTGTTTGTTTCTTTCTCTATCAGCTTCAAGGGGGCTTTTGGGGCTACGGAAAGTAAATGGAAAAAAAATCTAGGTTCAAAACCTGAAATGCAATAGCTCCAATCGTTTGTTTTTGTTGGACAATTAGGGTGTATTTTCACGGCAGTGTGATGGGAATTAATCAGACAACTTCCACTAAAAGCAACATCAGGGTCCACATTCACAGCTGGAAACAAAGAACAGACTTTCTCTCCATATTTATCAGTCTGTACTTTATTAAAATGGACACGTTATAAAAAGTATGTAAAAATATTTGAAAAGCAATGGAGCTGCTTCAAAGAAGTACTGGGAAATATAAGACAATTATCAGAAAAGCTTAGATTAGAATTTTCAATTTCATGTTCAGTAGGACTGGAGTGTTTTGTCTTCTTAGGTTCTTCTGAAAATCTAAGCATTAGCTACTTGTTTTCTTCTGATCTTTAACTAGTCTAACTGAAATTCAAGAAAGCTGTTCTTACAAAATTAGACTCTACTGAAACTAATGGAGCACTGGGGAGCTCAAGTGCAAGATAAGCTATGCAGCTCTGAATCTGAAGAAGCAGTTTTATGTGAACACCACCTGTGCACTACAGTAGGCTACAGCACGGCAAAACATGCAGTCGTTCTGCCTGAAACTGGCAACATCCAAGCTTTTTCGGACACTGAAACAGCAGCTGAAGCAGTTCAAATGTTTTTCTGAATCATACCTTGAATCTTTCAAACCTGCAATTTCAGTAGGATAGGGTTTTCTTTCTCTAAATGAGGTTTTCCAAATATGAGTAAGACTTTTGATTTTGAAATTCAAATGCTGTCTTCTTAAAAAGAAAGTATGGAACAAACGCATCAAGACATGTTCATATGTTAAGGTAACTTACATTGTAGATAAAGAGACCAACGTGCTGAAGGCTCCAGGTGTGATGGTGCTGATGTGATTGTCATACAGAGAAAGAAGCCTCACTGAGCTCAGTCCAGCAAAGGTGTCATTGTTTATACAGCTGATAGAGTTGCTTCTCAGCATCCTGAAAAGATTAAAACAAGAAATTAGGAAAGATTGGGAGTGGGTACCATTTCAGGTTAGGAGGTCCTGTTTTTAGGGTATCAACGGATGGTTTGGCAAACACTGGCCTCTATTTTTATTGACTGCTGTAGCACGAAACAGCTAGAGGAGGGCTAAACTCATGTAAACATTGTCTCATGAATTTAAAATGCATTTCTTCTACACAACGTTAGAGGCTGATGGGAACTCCACATCTGAAATTAGTTTGAAATCAAAATTATAACTAGTGGTAAAGTTGAAAAAACACTCCAGTCTCTCAATTTAGTAAGTGTTTGAGAGCAAGTCAATATGGATTTCGGAGATGTATTGAGAAAGACTGTCACAGTTCTGTGACAATAATACTAACTGCACAGATGTAATCTACATTGCAAAAGTATGGAAGGAAACAGTGTCCTTAGCTGATATCAAGGAATAGCATAGGAAAGATTTCCAGACCTAAAGCAAGCTCTGAAATCTCCTTAGAATCATTACTTGACAGGACATTAAGCAGTAACCATTCTATAATTTTTTTTTTCCTCTGTGTTCATACCGGATGAATCAATGCTGTGTTTTGGGAGATATATCTCCTTGAGTTGTTATGGTAACAATGAACTTGATGATAAACTCTAATTAATCTGAAAGACTGTAGTGTCTTGTTTCTCTCCACAGCAAAAAAGGCTCATGAGTATTTTTTACAATCCGTGCCAATTAACATCTGGATCTGTAAACATCACTACACAGTTGTAATATTTCTACTTAGTTGAAAAATTATTCAGTAATTAAAGCATACTACCAGAAATCCACACCATATATGCAGCCCATGCTGCTCTTCCAGTGGATCGATCCTCTAAACTGAGAACTGCCCGTTCTATGGTATCAGATTCATGCAGTGAACAATGAAAATTCAGACTCGTTTGGAAGTCTGGATTTCAATCTCCTATTTGTATCTGCCAGCTGGGCATTT
This sequence comes from Penelope pileata, assembly GCA_013396635.1. Classification (NCBI taxonomy): domain Eukaryota; kingdom Metazoa; phylum Chordata; class Aves; order Galliformes; family Cracidae; genus Penelope; species Penelope pileata. The sequence continues at coordinate 2,794,141 of WBMW01005527.1, forward strand.
AGGTACCACATCAGCAGACAGTTAAAAAACACTAAAGAGAGATTAAATATAGCAGAGAGGAAATTCATAGTGTAATCACAAACGCTTGGTGGTTAAGACCTGGATATTGCATTGCTTAAGTGTTACTGTTCTCTACATACAGTTATCTTGCACCTGGGGAGGAATAAC